>JAFFST010053373.1:138400-197171 GCA_022414735.1 Noturus placidus
GCTACAAAGTATTAACTTAAGGGGGCTGGATAATTTTGCTCGCCCAATTTTTCAGTTTTTTTTGTTGAAATAGTTTGAAATATCCAATAAATTTGGTTCCACTTCATGATTGTGTCCCACCTGTTGTTGATTCTTCACAAAAAATTAGTTATATATCTTTATGTTTGAGGCCTGAGATGTGGCAAAAGGTCGAACAGTTCAAGGGGGCCGAATACTTTCGCAAGGCACTGTATGTATGTATGTATGTATGTGTGTATGTATGTGTGTATATATGTGTATATACACACCGATACTTTTGGCCATAATGTGTAGGTTTCTTGCGTGCATATTTGAGTGAGTTCCTACACCGTTGTAGGTGTTTGACAACAACAGAAGCTTTAATTTATATATGTGTGTGTGTGTGTGTGTGTGTGTGTGTATGTAGATATATATATCTGTTGCCACAAATTTGTATAGGATACATGTTTGTATAGAAGCTCTTGTATGTTTGCTGTAGCGTTACACGTTCTCTTCACTGGAACGAAGAGGCCAAAATCTGGTCCAGCATGACAATGCCACTGTGCACAAAGCGAGCTCCAGACATGATGTACCACGGTTGGAGTGGAAGAACTCGAGTGTCCTGGACCTCAACCACACTGAACTGCATGCCTGACCTCTCTAAAGCTCTTGTGGAAGGATGAGCACACATTCCCACAGCCGTGCTCCTAAATCTAGTGGAAATTCTTCCTAGAAGAGTGGAGCTTTATTATAACAGCAACCGAGGACTAAATCTGCACTGGGATGTTCAACAAACTTCCTTCCTACCCCATGTTTCATCCCATCCATTATGACCTTCAAGTAAATGTTATCTGGAGCTGCCTTGATTGTGGCTTGAAGTCAAACTCTATACTTATCGTATGTGAATGTGAATTATTCTGAATGTGAAACAAACTGCTTTCCTTAATTCATCTTGTTGAATTTCTTTCAAGGCACATCTCAAAACGTCCATGCACAGTTGAGCGTCTGATCCTAATGCTCTCTTTGCTATATGACCAGTCACTTAGGAGTAAAACCTGATGGAAAATAAGCAATGACCGGATGGTATTATTCCTTCAGCTGCCTCTCTTTTTTTTCCGTCTGCTGATGGTACAAGAAATGGACAAAAGAAATGCATCTTAAGCTAGTGAGAAACACTAAATTTTGTTCTGAAGACTTTCCACTTGTCAAGACTTATCTCCGACTGATGCTGGAGAATCCTTCCAAAATTATTCCAAAATATTCAGAGAGCGGTTGTTGCCCTATGGGGACATTCTTCAGAAAAAGACTGCTAATCTAGGATTAGTTTGAATGATGATAATGCAGTTGTGTGGCTGTAAATAAACACTCTTGTGTTAATGCACTGTGCATGTGGACGGAGAATTCTGTCCCTTGTCTTGATTGATACAGGTTTTCAATATCGGGACAGCTACTGTCCTGAATCGCTCATTCAATATCAAACTGGATATTGCCTTTGTCACCCCGTTTTTTTGGGGCATGACGAATCTTGTACATAATATACATGTCTTACAAGCCTGCATATTTATGATGTTTTACGTTAACCATCAGAATCTTGCAGTAAATTTTAAGTGTTGTTACTCGGGCTGTGCCATATCGAATCGTCCATGATATACTGGAACAAGTACTCACGCATAGAGCAAGATCAAGCATGACCGAAGGCAGAGTTCAAACCCAAGACAAAGTAGAATAATTAATTCCCAAAAAGGAGCTTCCTCTGTGATAAGGATGTGGTTTGGATACAGATCAGATGTGGAATCGGTGTCTGTGATTTGTCAAGTGTGTCCATCCTGTATCAACAAAGGGTGCAGACACATCAGATTCGTTCCAGTACCTCAAAGAAAAAACCCACCACTGTATGCTGATGTGACTTGTGGCCAGAAATGATGGTGTTAAATGTTTACACTTTTCCTCTCGTCATTTGTGTCGTTCCTGTGAAAATACCATGAAATATCGCAATATAGTTTTAAGTCTGTATCCCCTATCCCTAGTGGTTACTTCTTGGTTCTATCGAACAGATGTACATTTGTATGCTCTTAGTGTGTGTGAGTGACCTCAATCAACCTCTTGTCTCATTTTCCCACCAAACCCTCACTTTAGACACCATTAATTAAGTTATGTAGGTTTGAGCTGGGAGAAGCAGTAGTGTATAAATTTCTGACAAATATAAAAGCTTTAAAAAAATCTCTTTTGCTTGTCTTTTTTTCTTAGCAGTCAATGCTTGTACTCGTATCAGACAGCTTTCACTTTCAATTCTCGCCCAGGGAGCACGTGTAGTTTCGTGTTCTATGAAGTGCTTAACAAGAGCTCATCTTTGTGTGCGTGTGCATGCAGTGTCACTCAGTTTGGGCATGTGAATCTTTGTTGTACCTCATTGTGGTGCTGTATTGCTGGCCATTGAACTTTAAAGTACAGTGCAATTTTTTTATAGTTCATTGTTACATAACTCTGCTAAAACTATGGATGCTGCTACTAGTCAAAATTGAAAACTGTAGTCGATTACACACACAAAATTCCCCAGGATTCTATCGTTCAGATTACTGTCACTTGAATGTTGCATTTAAAACTTTTTTTTTTTTTTTTTTTGAAAAAAAGATACAGTATTTTTAAGTCTATCCACTCTAGATATGAAATATTTTTATTTTACCTCAGATCTCGCATGCGTTTTCTCCGAGTCAGTTGCGGCGGGCTCAGAAATGACCACTCTAAAGACGAGCATGTTGTGGGAGTATTTTGACTTGGAAGAAAACGGAAAATATTTACATAAGCTATGTCATGTCAAACTGGCATATAATACCACCACTGGAGCCGTGCGTAACCGTATTCAGCACAGATACGTAGGTGTTATCATTTGAGACACTAGCCGAGGCAAGCGAATGCCCATCGCGTCATTCAGTTTAACTCGCCACTGCTGTGATCCTGTCCAATCGGGGGGGTTACTGCGCTTATCTCTGAACAAGAGACATGCTACCACTCGGCTTCTGAAAGTTGATTGACTTTGTCAAGCCTGAATACACAAACATCAGGACATGCTCGCGTATATGAAGGAGACCACGAAGACCGAGTATGTATCAATAACGGGTTGTTGGACATTAAAGTGCACCTATTATGATTTTTCCAAATATTACCTTTCATGCAGTGTGCTATGTAGCGGTTTGTAAATGTAAAAACTTTTCAAAAATCAAAGCGCAGGACAAAGAGTTACTGACCCCCAAAAGAAGGAACCGATTCTGAACAGCTGAAACGAGTCAGTAGTAATTCCAGACTTGCTAACTTGTGTAGGTTTGTAACAAAAAGACCTCTGGTCTTCATTAGCTGCTTGCTGATAGCGGTAGACCAATCACAACAGACTGGTACATCAGAGCAGGGTATGCTCTCTGAAAGGAGGAGTCTAGAATGAATAATTTAGAACGGATCATTGAAGTTGTTTGTGACACTGGGGGGGGTTGCATTCCTAAACGCGCCCACCCGAGCGTGCACACGCACACATACTCGTTATACTCTGAATGCAAACTTTAGTTTAAATTCACTGATCTGGTGGCAGGCCAAAAAGATTTATTGAAAGCATGAACATTTGAATAATTATTAGTGACATTACTACATGTTGCTGACAGGACACAGGCCGAATGGCGATGCATGGTGGCAAATTAGGTGCTAGTTTATAACATTGCAATGCGTTCGCGTTGTTGGCGTTTTCCTTCGTCTTTACCACTTGTGGACCGACTAACACACTTGCGTGTATTTGCAGCCTGTCTTTTCACTGTCTTCTAGGGGTTTCTTACTTTTTGACTAGTCTGTTACAAAACTTCAATTTAAATGTCAAGCAGGTTAGTCATAGCACACATTCCTAGCTAAAGCACTCCACTTCTAATTAGTATTGTTGTGTTGTATGGGAACTTGCAGGAAAATTGGGTTTGCTGCCATTAAATATGCAATGAATTATCTATCATCTTGGGGTGGACAAATCATAAATTCATTATTTAAAATAAGGCGAGCTAGCTTACGGGCTACCAGATGAAATTATTTATTTATTTTTATATTTGTTTATTCAACCAGAATGTTTGTGTTCTTGTCACTTTCATTTCTCCAACAAATCCCACCTTGAAGTAGGACCAAGTGTCAAGGCTTTTGTATGGCTTCAGGTGCATATAAATGTTGGGAAAGCTGATTTCTGGCCACACGCCAGTGTTCACGGACCACAGGTTCTTGAGCATGTTGTAAGGGTCACTGTGGAGTCCAACTGCCTTTAATTTAGGCTGGAAATCGTGAGTTATACTTGTTTTCGTTGCTTCCCCTATTAAAACCAGCTATTGTGTTGGACGTTTTTCCACTCAGTTTGGAAGAGGGGGGCGTGTTCCGGCAAGAAACTGAAGTCAATGCATACCAAAGTGTGGTAGTAAATTGAATGCGATAATGTACATTGAGCTAGTTTTTATTTCTATTCTGATTGTTAAACCTACTTGTCTAACTATGGCATAAGAAAACAAAAAAAACTAATAGCCTGCACACAATCTGCTAGTAATTTGTCTACCAGTACATTTAACATTTTTGCAAATGATTCTTATATTTGGTGTTTACATCTTTGTTAGATGTAAAAGGTTGCTGTTAATTTTTCTGGTTGGGGGTAGACTTGCATCTATTATGATGTGATCCTCTTGCCTTATGCTTGTTTTTGTTCAGTTCTTTTGTGGTCCTGATGACTCATGGTCCATTATGAATGGATCCCGATATGATTTACAGACCTGTCACTCTGTCACTTCAACATGAACTTCAACATGTTGCTGATGTATAGTGATTAAAGCTGCAGATCTTTGTAGCCACATGTTTGATATTAACACAGCTTACTCTTTAGATTTCTCTCTGTAGCAATGAGAGTTGTTGTAATTTGCAAATAACTTGGGCATAGTTAATTACAAAGGGAAGAATAAAAGCGGGAATGTCCAGCTTGACAGCGTTTAGTGTAGTAATATGCTATTGAGCGATTTTGGCCAAGGCTTTCAATTACTTTGTGTTTTGCACACTCCTATTTTCACTTGCTCAGGTTTGTCATGTACTCCTACGACTTGGAGAAAACACAACTTCTAACTGTCTGACACAGCTTTAATCCATGGTAGAGGATCATCAACCACAGTGTGTGTGTGTTGTTTTTCTTTACCCCTGCCTCGCCTGGACAGGAGCCTGGTTCTGAGGGGTGAGACCGGAGGACCAGACTCAATGAGTTTCCAGCGAAATGTCAGAGAAGTCAGGGCAGAGCACCAAGGCAAAGGATGGCAAGACCAAGTATGCAACCCTTAGCCTCTTCAACACTTACAAGGGCAAGTCTCTGGAGACCCAGAAAACTGCAGGTATGGCGGCACCTTGAAAGGAACCCTTTCAAAAAGAAAACAACCATGTTAATTTTGTCTAGTAGGATTTATGGTTTATAGTTAAAATGTTGTCTGTGCCAAGGTTAAGGTTGAGACTACGATTCGCCAGATGCTTGCATCAAGGTCAAGTTAATTTGTTTAAAAAAAGCCACTCATTGATATAGGAAGTGCTGATTAGGGTGATTATGGGTGGAAGGTGAGGTGCTGGCTAGGAGTCTCTTACTCTCCATGGTTCATTTACATCTTCTGCTGAAATAGTCAGCCTTTGTCCTCTTGAGTCAGCATCCCTTGGGCATGTCTTTATGTTAGGATTAAATTCACACCTTTTATCTGTATGTAGCTTGACTTGAAATCAACTCCCCTCCCTTTCTCAGCAACTCCTTTTCTTTACCCCTTTCCTCAATCTCTTGCACATTATTCCCTTTTAGTTGCTGCCAGACATGGGCTCCAGAGTTTGGGCAAGGTTGCAGTCAGTCGGCGTATGCCCCCTCCTGCCAACCTGCCCAGTCTGAAGGCTGAGAACAAAGGCAATGACCCCAACGTCAGCATCGTTCCCAAGGACGGCAGTGGCTGGGCCTCGAAACAGGACCAGGCTGGAGACGAAAGGTACATCATACTTTATTATCCTCCCCAAAAAATAAAATTTGCTTTGTTGGAGGGTTTATAGAGTTCATATTGCAGACTATTGCGAGATTACTATTCAAAGGCCAAGATTGTAGTGATTATTAACCCAAAACCATATTGTGCTGTCATCAAGGATGTGCTCACACAAGCATCTGATTATCGTAACCTCATCATTATTCCCCTATAGTGAAAACTTCAGGCATCTTTCATATCTCAGGGATTATTTTTTCTGAAAATAAAGTTTATTAAGCAGAATTACTATTTAGAATTTCTAAACAATATTCAAAGACTATGCAAATATTAAACCCTTGATCTGCATGTGTAAATTTTAATGTAATGTAGTAGTTAATTAAAAAAAAATTCCACATGCTTATACAGTTTTATTTTTTTTAAATAATATAGAAACATCTATTCAAGGCAGAATTTTAATGACCGTCTTGAACACTCTTGGAATAAAGGGACTAAACTGTACTTTTCTGTATTACTGGATATTTTGTTCCTTTAGTAATCTTTTACCTGGGAAAGTGCATGTAGTGTACTTTTTTTAAAGTACTAATCTGAAAGCTAACTAATGTGGCCCTTATGATCTACTTTCGTCTCTAATGTACCTTAAGTCCTTTTAAATGTACTCTGCATTCCAATTGCAATGCTAAAGATGGATGCTAAAGGTAAAATGGATGTGTGCTTGAGTATACCATCCCAGTCACAAGGAATGGTACAGTTTACCTCTCATTTTTCTGAGAGCTTTCTATATCTTCGTAATTATTTCATGAGGCTGAAGTTGACTTCTTATTTGCGAGTGTATCATTCAGTTTTTCAGTTCCACCTTAAAAGGCACCTGCAGATGCACACTCGCTTACTGTATCACTTTTTTAAAAAGACAGAATAATCGGGAAAATCTGCTTTTTTCTGGTATCTCTTCATTCGAAGCATCTCAAGTTGACTAACATTTGATGTACAATATAACACCGAAATTCCTCGAGTCAATGAGTGTCCTTTTTGGTCCCCTCGCCATCTGCGAGGTAGCCAAAACATGCCCATACCTCACTTCTTGACTCTGTTTTTTTTTAACTAGCTGTGGACATGGTTTCGCTTTGACTGTTTTTATCACGTTCTACTGTGTGGTTTGTATCGCTGTGCACTGTTGATAATCAGTGTGTAACATGATTTGCCAAGGGAAAACGGTGGTGCTATAATGAATTAAAGATCCGAAAGTATTGGGATTGAAAAAGTATTGAACTTTCAATACACCGTGAAATCCTAATCCACTGATCTTCATGATAGCATGGTGAGCAAAATGCTCATAACATGCATGCAGCCACACACTTGCTCATGGACACTTGGCACACGACTCTTGTAACTACTAAAAAATAATCTGAAACCCATTATTAACTAATCAAATCAATTGGGATCAATTTAGTGCAAATGGACAATCAATCGTGTTGTTGGTATTAATAGGTGTTTCTCCTTGGATAATTGCCGGGAACGCGCACACGCATTCTGAATAGTCCAACCCAGACTCGCTCACAGGTTTTTGTTAACCGGTGAAGATCCTCCTTTATATCGTTACGCCAAAGTCCAATATCTTTGAGACATATTTTAATGGACTGTGATTGTTTCAACTTCTATGACACTTTTTTTCCATTATTCCATTTTTGATTTGTCTACTTTATTCAAGTCATCATTCCTCAATCAGTCCTGTATTTTGTTATATGTATAACCTCTAATGGTTTCTGTTTGTAGGCAGCAGGAGACTCCTCCCCCACAGCCAAAACCTCCTGTCCCTCAGGTGTCTGAAAATCCTCTGGGCAGTCGCTCCTGGGCCAATAACAAGCAGTCCGGGCCAGTTGATGGTGAGGCACAGCACACACACTGCTTCTGTAGAGTGCTGATTAATATTTTTCTTATTCATTGCACAGGAAAATGTTATTTCTGTAACTCTTGCTGAGGTTTTATAAGACTTATAAAAAGAAGAAAAAATTGTTTAATGATTTTTAAAATGTTAATTATAGTCATGCTGAATACAGATTTGACCGTGTGAATTGACTGAAAATGTGGTGTTGTCTCGAAGTAGGAACTCCGAGGGTAAGCAGCCAGTTCCATCAGGAGTTCCCCAGCCTGCAAGCAGCGGGTGAGGCTGAGAAATCAGGCGAGCAGGAGGAAGAGCCTTATGGACCAGGCCCCAGCCTCAGACCTCAAAGTAAGAAAAACGGTCCTTTTTGAATGTGATGAAAGCTTTGTTGCACGTTTAAGCGTTATGTAAAAACAATAAAAAGCCTTCTATTTATTTTCCCTTAATCAGTCTTTCTCTCTTCCTCCCTTTTCCTCTCTACAGATGTGGGCAGCTGGCGGGAAGGTGGGGGTAGAAACCTGAACGTGGCTTCCGCCCCTTCTGAGATGGACAGCAAGGCTCCTGAAGAGGCAGTACTGGGTCGTGGTACACCTTCCCCAATGGGGGACGTGGACGTGGCAGGGAAACCCTCTACTGGGGAAAGCAAGGAGAAGAGAGACACCAAAGACAAGCTTCCTCCTCCAGCCCCACAGCACAAACTCAATGGTGGACAACAGCCACCCGGAGGAGAACCCTCTCAGGTCCCTGCTCAGTTTAGAGGCATGATGCCACCCTATGTAAGTCACGATTTAATATCCTGGCAAAAGATAAAAAAAGAAGGAAGCACCATGTTTGTTTTGAGCATTGGTACATCCCTTTTTACAGTTTAACTCTGACACAGCAATTAACAAGAGTTGCCATTTAAATGGCGTAATTTTATTGTTTATTTTTTGGTTTGCCTGATTGACATCAAATGATTTGACCTGTTCTGGATAGAAGGTCTCAGCACTATTTTTATTTTTTAAACCTGTATTACAGTGTGCTGCTAATTGGCTTCGTACTACATAAGATATAACAATTTAAGGTGATGTTTGTCAGCATTCGTTGCTCTTCCTTTGTTATACGTTAGTACTGAATAGTAATTTACTAATTTATGTGCAGTGTCATCAATCTCATTTTAGAATTCAATATGAACTTGATCATTCTTTCTTATGTGTAGATGTTCCACGCCTACCCTCGTATGTCTTATACGCCTGTTCAAGGAAACTTCAGATACCCTGGGCAGCAAGATGGATTAAAGTGAGTAATCCAGCCAGGCCTTAAATATTTTAGATTTGTCCTAACATCAAAGCAGCAGACTTTTATCTCTTTAATAAAATAAGATTCATTTGTAGTTAAACTTCTCAACACGGCTAGTGTTGAGGGCCCCTACCTTCTGCCTGTTTTCCTCTGAACCGTAGAATTTTCCCACAGTTAAATAAATAATACTGACTTTGCTCATTTACTTATCAAAAGATAAGACTGTTTGAAATGGCTCCAAAGCATTCCTTCCGCCCTGTGAACTCTTTGTTCCTTGTGCCTACTTTTCTTCTCTAGAGGTCCAAGGCCTGGTGGAAGACCTTCCCAGGCTCCTCCACAGTCGTGGATGCAGGATCCAGACCGACCCTCAATTATTAGTGCTTCTGAGCTAAAAGAGCTTGACAATCTTGACACAGATGCTGATGAGGGTTGGGCTGGTAAGTCGGCACTCTTCAAGCCAAATCTATCGTATTTGGCGGTCAGAGTAGTTATTTAATCTCTTGCTGAAATCACTTTATTTTCTTTTTCTTTTCCCTCCCAGGTGCCCAGATGGAAGTTGACTACACAGAGAAACTGAACTTCAGTGACGATGAGGATAATCATGCAGCCAAGGAGAAAGGAGACAATTGGTGAGTGCTAATCAAATTTTTTTCAATTATTTTTTTTTTTTTTGCCACACATATTAGTTGCATGAATTAATTCATATCAAGTTTAATAAACTGGTGTGGTTGTTTAATTGTAATTGAATTTACCCTTTAATTTACCCAAAATGAATTTGTATGATATAGTTGACTGACCAGCATGTTTAACCTCAGACTGCTCACACTTACTCAAACCAAACTTGAATAAACACCATGATCTTTCATGCAGTCTGCTTATTTTCTTGCACAACATAGAAAAATAAAGTCTCAATGGTGATGAATCATTCGGAATGAACATAAAAGAAATTGACAATACGTCATGGGTAGCGACAGCTATTCATCCAAGAGTTTGTTGTACAGTGATTGGTTTCTCTCACACACACACAGTAGCAGTAAATTTACTACCTGTGGCACAGTTGATTAAACGGGTAAGTCACTGCGAGCTAAACAACCTTCAACACCTGATAGAACGCTTGCCAGAAAGTTCCACATGACCTCTGGTTCAGGAGTTGAATATAGTTATGTTCTGTAAATTATTATTTATGACTTTTTAAAAAATCACAAATACTTGTCCACTTAAGGTTGAAATCTAAATACAGAAGCACACAACAAATATTTTGAGCACAAAACGGGTGCAGTTACAGACTATGGAATTGTTACACCCATAGTATACTGGCAGGTAAATACCGGTGACTGTAACTTAATTGTATGTGCGTTCATCCTATAGATGAAAATATCTAGCATGTTTTATGGTGTTTGAGAGGAAAAATTTTACTTTGCAAAAAATTTTTTTTTTACTTTTTCCATACAGGGAGTGGGTAAATAAGGTGGAACGCATACGCTCTCGCAACGCTGATGCACAGGAGAGTTGGAAAGAAGGCGGAGAGGACAGAAGTGAGCACAGGAACTCATGGGTAGACAGTGGGGAGCCTAGAGCTCCCTCACCAATCGGTACAACTCAATACAACAAAACGGGACCACCCCAAGACTACCAGGTAAGGCATGCAACTTCAGTTTGTCATCTTCATAAGTGTTGATTATGCCTTTATAGTCTGTACGGTATACAGAAATTCTGTTGCATTACACCAAGATTCCTGCTGTTGAATATATGAGATGAACTTCCAGGCTGATTCCAAGGCTCTTTATTCTTCCAGGCTGGACGATCTGCAGGTACTGGTGTGGCTCGTCTGTCAAAACCTTCCACAGCCTACGCTGCTGGTGAGGATGATTCGGAGGCCTGGCGACAGAAGCGTAAGAAGCAGTCTGAACTTTCCGAGGCTGTGGAGCGTGCTCGGCGGCGGCGTGAGGAAGAGGAAAGGCGAATGGAGGAGCAGAGGCTGGCCGCGTGTGCCGAGAAGCTCAAACGCCTTAATGAAAAGCTACGGCCTGCTGTTACTCCGGAGGCTGCGAAATCTACTACGCCCGTCCAGATCAGTGAATCAGAGGCTGAAATAGTGCCTAGCTTGCCTGCTGAAACCTCGCCCACTCATGATGCTCCAGCACAGCAACCCCTCCCATCTGTGCCCATACCTTCTCTTGATGGGCCAGAGCCAAGTGTGGAGGAGGAGCCGCAGTTTGTTACCAGGCAACCCAGCCCTCCGATCCACAGGACTGTTACCGAATCACAGGAAGCCAAGGTGGAGGTTGCAGTAGTTGAGGAGGTACAGGTGGAAAGACAACCAATTAGAGACTACTTTAGCCCAGAAGAGTCCAGAGGTGAGAATGTAATGGAGAGATTATATAAGGGCTTGGTTAGTGCATATTAACTTATGTTGCCAAGTTTATTGCAATACAAACACATTGAAAGTATATTTGAAAACGGGGTAAAACATACAACTTTTAGAAAATTATATTATTCACATTGTAATCAAACATCAATACCCAACTAAATGTCAGGTGAATTTTTAAGAGAGATTTCTCACAGTCGTTCGTGTATATTCTCTTGCAGTAGAAGAGCCTCCGATGCCTCTGCTTGATCGCACTGTCAGTGAGGATATACCCCACCCACCGCTGGAGAATGAAGGTGAGGTGGGGGCCACGATCCGTCCTTCACTCCCCTCTGGTTACTCCAAACAGTTCCAAAAATCTCTGCCACCCCGCTTCCTAAGACAGCAGGTATTTGCCTCACGCAGAGAATCATCGGTTTTGTAACCACCGCTTCGCCGTAATTTCACATTAGTGTAAAGCATGCTTGAAAAGGATGTCATGTCTGTAGAGGTTAATTAATGATCTATATATAGAGTGACTCTGGAGGGGTTTTTGACTTCTGTGAAACCACCGAAGATGATTGGCAAAACGTTGACTGTCTCTTGGTGCACATATTTATATTTCTATATCAGGAGCAGTTGAAGCAACAGCAGTGGCAGCAACAGCAGCAACAACAGACCGCTGGAGGCTCGGTGTCCCCCTCAGGGGGAACAGTACCCCCTCAGCATCGCTCTCTCTATCAGCCACTGAATCCGCATCACCAACATCTGGCCTCTATGGGTTTTGACCCACGCTGGCTCATGATGCAATCGTATATGGACCCACGTATAATGTCTGGACGCCCACCTATTGATATACCTCCCATGCATCCAGGTAGATTATTCCATCTCGAGTTTACTCCAGGGAAAAAAAAGTTTAATAACTGTCATTTTTTGTTGTTGTTCCACCAAGACATTTCTTCCTTGATGCTCATTTCCTTGAATCTGCATAATCTTTACTTCCTATCCACTACAATTTATTTCTTTGTGAATACGAACCAGTTTGGGATTCGTGCATCACTGAACAGTTTTGGGATTAAACACTCCAGCACACGCCTATATGTTTGTGGCATTGTTTCAAAGAAACGATAATGCTTTACAAGTTATTTCAACTATTTCTTAACAGGGAGAATGCCTCCTAAACAGTTGGTCCGCAGAGAGCCCACTGATAATAGTAGTTCTGGTTCAGATTCCTTTGATCACAGACCAATCAGAGAGCATGGGATGACCAGTGAGCCTCGAATGGTGTGGGGTTCGGACCCTTACCCTCCGACTGAATCCTTAAATTCTGCAACACCCCCTAAAGTCCAGGAGAACTGCAAGGAGCCACGGTGGGTTAAAAAGAAAAGCTTTAATTTGTCGTACTTGGTTTTGATATCTTCAAAATGGAACTTGTCTTTAAGCTCTCTCTAATTTTTTTAAATAATTGTTCAGTCACTCGGGGTGTAAAAGGAAACCTATTGAGAGAAATCTCTTTTCAAATATAAAATTCCTGTTTCATATGCTCTCTCTCTCTCGCTCTCTTTTTTTTTTTTATATATATATGAATGAATAGACTAGATGCTAGTTTGGACCTGGAAAGAGGACTATCATCCGTGTATCCTCAGGAACACCGCACGCTGGAACTGAGGGGCAAGAGTGACTTTTTCAGAGACTCCCCTGAGCCTCTCTCCACCTTTAGCCATGTTTCAGAAGAGGTGCCAGGTCTCCTGCATACAGACAGGGCCCCCGTCATCTCTTCATTTGAATCTGAGGTAGCCACTCTCTCTGCTGGAGATGAGGTTGAGGCTATTGGGCAGGCTGTGCTGAAGAGGACAATCTCTCAAGGGTCAAGTCACTCACTCAAACTGGAAGAGCCCAGGTTTGAAGGAGTTTCTGTAGTACAGAAGACGGTGGATCTCCCTGAAGCTTCAGAACGACTGGAGGACAATTCCAGAAAGGAGCCCTTTGGCCAGGGACATGTAATTAACATTAACCGTGCCACTCCACCTACTGCTACAGATGTTATGCACAAAGCAGATAAGCTTCCTCTACAAGCACCTGGTAAGCAAAAGGGTGAGCTGCGCTGGGGGTCTCGCGGAGGGAGAAGAGAAGGAGTTGGAGGGGAGAGGCCGGTTAGGAGGTCAGGGCCAATAAAGAAGCCCGTCCTGCGAGACATGAAGGAGGAGAGGGAGCAGAGGCGAGAAAAAGAGGAGCGTCATGAGCGAGGGGAGCGATCAAAAAAAGAAGGTCCCCCTCTCAAAACCCCCCCACCCAGTGTGGCCACCGTGTCTGATGGCCAGAAGTTTTCCGGTGAGGGGGCAAAAGAGATCGTGGCTGGATCAGAGGAAGGAGCAGCACCTGGTGTCACCAAAGCAAGAGAGCCTCAGGCACCCATGGGTACAACAGCCGCCGCCACCACCACCACCCAGGAGGAAAAACCAAGCAAACACCCGATGAGTGACAAGCGCCTTGAACCCAAACTACCCTCTCGAAAAGAATCCACCCTGTCAAGAGCCAACCGCAGAGAAGAGCGGGAGAGGGAAAGAGAGCGGGAGAGGGACAGGGAGGTAGACAGGGAACACGACTGGCCTGCTGATGCAAACTTCAAAGGGCGGGGTCGGGGCGAGTACTACTCACGTGGGCGTAGTTATCGAGGCAGTTACAGCGGACGAGGACGAGGTAGTCGCGGGCGAAGTCGTGTGGAGCGTGTGGAGTACTCGTACCGAGAGCCACGCTCCCGTCCTGATCTGCTGAGCGTCTCAGGGACTGCAGGTTTCCGCTGCCGTGAGGAGAGCGAGACTCGCAGTGAAAGTTCAGATTTTGAAGTGCTTCCTAAACGCAGGCGCAGGAGAGGGTCAGACACTGACTCTGAGAGCGAAGGCCGAGAGTCTGCTAGTGACACTGGACCTTCTGACCGCGAGCCCACTGCTAAGCCTAGTAGACCCCTACACCGTGATCTGCCTGACCCTCGTCCCGCCGCAAGAACTGTCTCTGGGTTCGGACCCGGACATCCAACAGATAAATCCGGCCCTCGGGAAGAGGAGGGTCGGCCCAAACCAGGATTTCTTCCTAAAGGAGAACCAACACGACGTGGTAGAGGAGGGCTATACAACCGGAGAGGTGGAGGGAGAGAGCGTACTGCCAACAGGTGTGCTCCCATGCGTCGGCCTGGGGTGAGGGAGAGCCTGCCTTGGCCCTCCAAGCCCATGGAGACGTTTAGGCCAGAAGAAGCTGAGGCATCTCGCATGGAAGGCACCACCTCTGAACAGCGCTTGTCTAAACACGAAGTCAAGAAAATAAGAGATGCTGGCCAAATCACTAGAGAGAGACCTCGGAGGCCAAGGCCAGCGAGACCCCCCAGGCAGGACAAACCACCGCGCTTTAGAAGACTTAAAGAACGTGAAGCAGCGATCATAGCAGGTGAAGCAGCAACTGTTGCAGTAACGCGATCACCTTCCTCAGTGTCTGAATCTGTTTCTGCAGCAGTGTCCAAAGCTCCAGGAATGCCGGTCACCCTCCCTGAAGGTCCTGCTATTGCAGCACCTATTACCACTGCCACCACTCCTGCCGAGGTTCCTGTAACAGAGGCGGTACTTCCCGAGACTGGAACCACCACAGTGGTTGCTGCTGGCAGCAAATCACCGGACTTGTCTAACCAAAACTCTTCAGACCAGGCCAACGAGGAGTGGGAGACTGCTTCTGAAAGTAGTGACTTTAATGAGAGGAGGGAACGGGAAGAGCGAAAGGGAGCAGTTGATGCAGTAGTCGCTGTTACAGCATCCTCTTCATTTGCACCCCCCCAATCCACGGGAGGTCAAAGCAAGTCTCCTGCCGAGGCAGGACTAACTCCGAAACGTGAGGCAGTCCCTGTAGCCAAGAGGAGCTTCTCCAGTCAAAGGCCGGGAGACAGACAAAACCGCAGGGCTAACACTGGCGCAAAGGCTGGCAGAGGGTACGCAGGGGGCAAGGGTGAGCGCAGAGGAGGTTCCGGAGCCAAATCTGGACGCAGGGGGTGAGTACCTTTTTCGTTAGACTGTTAAATAGTTAACCTATTTGTATAGACCTCTTGTTTGTGTTTATATATTGATGTCTTATGAGTAGGATTTTCACCTTGGTAGAAACAGGTCTGTGGCAATTTCTAACTGAACCATACTTTTTGATATATGGGCATGATTATCAACATACCCAATGTCTGTCTAAGGTTTCTAAATTGTTAACAGAAATAAACCTGATCTTTTCAGAGTTTTATTTTGTCGTGTGCTACTATTATGTAAGCACAAAAATGAACCTGGTGAAACAGAAATCAGCATACAGCTAGACTAGTTTGTTTGTTAGCATATGCTAGCTAATTAATAGAAATAAACCTAAAATTAAGTAGGTAGGTATCCACACTTTTATTTGTTTTTTGAAGGGTTTTTGGACCTAACTGCTGTTATGTGAAAACTGTTGCTGTTACTAGTTATTTGTTACTAGTTACTAGAGACTGGTAGAAATGATGCAAAAGGAAAATTAATGCTTGTTTCTGATACATATGCAAATTGTCTACCATACATGGCTGGATGGTGTAAAAGCAACAGAAGTCCAGAGTTCATAAGTCCAAATAGCAAAGGAAGTGCTACTATTGTGCATGTATTACATAAAAGTGGGCAATGATTTTTTTGAAGCCTGTAACTGTTCGCTGAAGTTAAAACAGTGGTCTTGCTATAAAAATCTCTAGGAATCTTTTTTTTTTTTTTTTTTTGTATAACAGACCTACATTTGACCTCCAGCTTTGACGGTAATGTGCCAACAAGAAGCAATTTTATGTCTGTGTCCAAGCATAGCTTTTCATATTTTTAGATGGCCTGCCTCTCTATAGCTGCACGAGAAAGTCTGAAATAGCAAGGTTGCTGTCCTACATGCTTTTGAAGTGAATGTGACTATTGCAATATTACTGGAATATTTGGCTATTTCAAAAGAAATATAAAGTAATAATGAAAACCGATTTTTAAGTAATGCAGTAATTACAATTGCTCCAGACTCTCTGTATCTCTTCAGGACCTTACCTTAACAACATTCAAGTCCTGTCTGTTTTCTTTGAATTTCCTTCTAAATATTTTTTCATGCTGATGTTGGTACTTTCACTGTAGTGCTGCAGCTCAGAGTGCGGACGCTGCCCAGACTGGAGCAGGTCAGAAGTCAAATAGAGAGCCAGCTCCTGGCCGGCGTAAAGAGGAGTCCAGGCAACCTGTTAAGAAGCCTAAGGAGAAGGAGAACGCACTATCCCAGTTTGACCTTAACAACTATGCCAGTGAGTCACCGAAATACTGTTTGGTGGCAGTGCTATCTCTAGAACTTTCAAACCTTGACGTTTTAAGATGCTGTGCAGTGGCTCATTGCACCTTGTTTTTTATTAACTTAGGCGTGGTAATCATTGATGATCATCCAGAGGTGACGACCTTGGAGGATCCACAGTCCAACACTAATGATGATGGCTTCACAGAGGTTGTGTCTCGAAAGCAGCAGAAGCGTCTGCAGGATGAGGAAAGGAGAAAGAAGGAGGAGCAGACTGTGCAGGTTTGTATCATTTGGGTGAACGGTTACACTTTATTGTGAAATTTGTGAATCCGCTTTGCAGTTTATGCAACCGAGTTGAGAATGACATGCTGCATTTCCATTGCTCATGCGCTCTTGCCCACAAATTGTCAGTTGGAGGTTTAATAGGAACCATCAGGCTAGAGTCATAAAACTTTGGACATTTTCAGTAAACAGCATGCAGTGCCAGATATGAATATATGGCTGTCTTGCACATTAATGGAAATGTATTGTCTTTTTTTTCTGTCTTTCTCTAGAACTGGGGTAAAAAGAGCTCAGGGGAAAAGGGCAGGGGTGGAGGTGGATCCAAGCTGCCACCACGGTTTGCCAGAAAACAGCAACAGCAGCAGGCATCAGCTACATCCTCAGCCCATCAGACTCAGACCTCCTCTCAGTCAGCTCATCAGTCTCAGCCACAATCATCAATCTCTCTCCCCCAACACAGCCTTTCTGCTCAGACCCAGACAACCGCCTCCTCGCAGCCTCTAGAGGGTGCTGTGGCCCCTTTGCCCCCTGCATCTGTCGAGTTCTCCACTAAAAACCAGGCACACAGCACTCTGGGTACTGAGCTGTGGGAGAATAAAGTGGCTGGCTCCACTGTCCTCACTGATGTCAAGAAACGTACGGCTTCGCACATGTCCATGATCGTGATTGGCTAGTCTTGTCTTTAGTGATTTTTATTTATTTTAAGTGTGTATATATGTGTGTGTGTGTGTGTGTGTATATGTGTATACAATCTTTTTGTTGATGGTATGCTTCATACTGTTTGTTTGTGTGCATTAATTTCAGTTGGGCCCATCAGCCCCCCTCAGCCACCCTCAGTCAGTGCCTGGAATAAACCGCTTACCTCTTTTGCTGGGACCGTGAACTCTGAAGTGAGTGTGGTGTCATTCTGTATTACTTAATTTGCATTACTTCACGGCTTTGTCTGTTGTTTTACAAGACACACAGACATTTAATTCTTATTTTATTGTCATGGATAAACAGTCTACATAAGTGGTTCTGTCTTTATATGTTAAGAGTGTGAAGGCAACGACGGACAGTGGGGTTGAGCTCGGCATGGAGCGTATCCAATTTGGCGCTCCCTCTTCAGCAGGTAGTACCGACAGTGATGGAGCACCAGCTATGTTGGAAAAAACCTCTGATAATAAACTACCCGAACCCAAAGAACAGAGACAAAAACAACCCCGTGCTGGACCCATCAAAGTGCAAAAGGTATATTTTGCTGTCACAGGACCCAGGCCTGGGACCCTGCTTTAAAGTTGGCAGTGTTTGGGTGTTTTTTTTCCCCTCTTTACGACATGTCACTCAGACTGCTATGCGTTAATATTTTCAATATTCTCTTTGTAAATAAGCTATTTTTGCATTTCAAAAAATTTTGCTAAACTGACTTTACTGAGGGGATGTAGCTCAGTGGTAGAGCGCTTGCTTTGCATGTATGAAGTTCTGGGTTCAATCCCCTGCATCTCAATTTCTGAGTTTAGTAAAATAGTCTTGGGCGGCTGTAGCTCAGTTGGTAGAGCGGGTTGTCCACTAATCCACTAACCGTGGGGTTGGTGGTTTGAATCCCGGCCCGGCTGACTCCACATGCCGAAGTGTCCTTGGGCAAGACACTGAACCCTAAGTTGCCCCCAATGGCAAGCTGGCAGCTCTGCTACCATTGGTGTGTGAGTGTGCTCTCATTTGTTAGTCGCTTGTAAATATAAAATGATATTTCTGTAAAGCTGCTTTGAGACAATGTACCATTGTAAAAAAAGCGCTATACAAATTGATAATTATTACTTTACACTTCATTGCAGTCTGTTAGTGCACCAATCAAACTGACCCATGATCCCTAAAATCTTGTAAATTCCAGGCTTTTTCAATTTTGTCCAAATATTTTTGAAGCAATTAATTGCAGCAATCTCAATCTTGATAGGAACAAATATCTAAAATTAACCACAATTATAGGTAGTGTTTTACACCCAAGGAAAAATCTAGCCGTCCCTGTGGTTCCTCACATTGTTTGGTAGTGGTCAAAATGCTTTGCTTTCTCTCCATTGCATATAGTCAAACTTTTTTTTTTTTCTTTCTCCTCCCTTCAGCTGCCTGACATGGCTGTTCCTGAACCGAAGGAGTACAAGCCTGGCCCGATCGGTAAGGAACGCTCACTAAAGAACCGCAAGGCCAAAGATGTCCGCCAGTCAGAAGGAGATGGATTGGAGAAGGGTGGTCCTGGTGGTAGCAGAGACAGGGACTCCAGTTCTCCGGCTCAAGACAAAGTTACTGAACTAGGAGGCGATATTGAAGGCATGATCACAGTCCCCTCAGCTGAGTATTCAAGCAGTTCCAAGGTATGGGACCTAAAAAGACATCAGAACTACCGTGTTTTCCGCACTATAAGGCGTACCTAAAAGCCTTAAATTTTCTCAAAAATCAGCCGTGCGCCTAATAATCCGGTGCGCCTTATGTGTGGACTGAGTTCCAACATCTGTAAAAATGTTGTGCGACTTTGGTAAACGCACCTTTTGATTGACTGTCGGACCATTTCCCGCTGACACAGGGACGTAATACGTCTTTATTTAAGAACAAAACAAACAAACAAGCACCGCTTAGCATCCTCAGCTAAGGCTAACCATACTGGCTTCCAACAAACATAGGTATTCGGTAAACACTCAGACAGACCTTCAAACAAAGAACAATAACGCTCAATGTGCTCTTAGTCCTGAGGGGTTTAAATACCCAACATAATCATACAAACATAATCAAACACAACACAGCTGGGATATCATCACCGAATCTAAAACAATTAGTCACGTGTCCATAGTTAGTTCATGCTGGGGTGCCATCTGCAGGCCGAGGCGTAACAACTGTATGTTTTAGCATGCGCCTTATAACACGGTGCGCCTTATGTATTGGTTAAATTCAGAAATAGACCCCGTAATTGAGACTGCGCATTATAATCCAGTGCAGATTATTGTACTAGCTTCATGTTAGACATTTGTTTTTTGTTTTTTTTTAATTAACAATTTTTATTGATTCTCATACACTTTTTAGAGTACAACAAGATATATCAATACAGAATCAACATTTTTTTTTTTACCCCGATAACAGATTACATATGATCAATTTACTTATGATTCATGTACATGTGATTTAATTACATATTATTCATTTTCATAAATCCATACAGAATCTTTGTAGACATTTGTTAGTCTTTTTGTAGTAGAACACTTTAATGTAAGTGTAGTCATGCACGATGCAAGTTGTTCTAATGGTGCTGTATTGTAGGAATCTGTGACTGACTACACTACTCCGTCCTCCTCACTGGCTGACACTGTGCCTACTGGAGGAAGCAAGATTGAGGAGAGTTTAGTTGCTAATGTAAGACACGGCTGCGATTAGTATATCTAATTCTCACTCCATTTGTCATGCTTCTTCTTCTCTCTCACCTTTTTCTTTGATTTTTCTAATGCGGCAAGTATCCATATAGATTTTTACATATGACTCAATCTTCCTCTGTTTTGTATTTTCAGGTGGCACTCCCTCCCTCACTTCCACTGCCTCGTAGAGAAAACCTACAGCAGAGCACGAGCCTGAGCACAGTTTCTCCTGCTACGGTGGACCTTACACTGAAGGTGATGTTCAGTGCTTTTACATTGGAAATTATCTACTTGTACATTTCAGACTTTAACTAATTTTATTAGACAATTATTTCAGACCAGCTTAATTTGGCCAAATACTTGTGTACAATCCCAAAACATTTAAGTGGTTATAATATTGGGGAAAATGTTGGATATCAAAGTGCTTGAGACAGCCGTGTCAAATTCCTTTTAAGACCCTGTTAGTTGCTATACAGTATATACATTGTACATTTTCTACAGTATCGTCTCTTAAGTCTTTGCTTGTTTCTGATCCCCAACAGATGGAGTCAGCTCGTAAGGCATGGGAGAATTCCCCTAGTCTGGTAGAGAAGAGCTCTCCTGTCACCTCCTCTGCTTCCCCCATTACCAGCGGAGGAGGTGCAGGCAGCGTCTCTTTCAGCTCCTTCTCCAGTGCCTCCATGCCTCAGATACCTGTTGCTTCAGTGACCCCTAGCACCTCGTTGTCAGGTATGATCTGATACTGCTCCTTTGTCCCAGATACCCAGTAATTCAAATCTATATTCTTGTTAAGTCATGACCCACTGCTTATCGTTCCTGTAGATATGTATGATTTTAACGCCAAGTCTTCTACAGGTTCATCCACTTACACCACGTCATCTTTGAGCACGAAGACCACATCTGCATCAGACCCTCCCAACATCTGTAAGGTGAAACCACAGCAGCTGCAGAGTTCAGGAATGTCCACCAGCAACTTCTCCCAGCTTGGTTGTGTACCTCCTCTGTTACCGCAGCAGCAGACACCACAGGTCTTCGTCTCCCAGTCTGCAGCAGGTAAACTGTTCATTTGGCTTTAAATCAAAACCATACTTGTGTCTTAATGATTGTTCTCTTATTTGTTTACAGTGACACAATGCTCATGTCATTGAGACATTGATTTCTTTATTCGATCATTTTCTCAGACGTTGCTGTACTGTATTGTGTGTGTGTGTGTACACGTGCAGGTTCTGCTGCACAAATCCCAGCCTTCTATATGGACACCAGCCATCTGTTTAGCACACCCCATCCTCGCATGCCTCCTCCCTCCATGGCCCAGCAGCAAGGCTTTCAGCCCGGCCTCTCACAGGTACATCTCGCCTATTTTTTTTATTATTTGTACACCTGGGTCGATCTTATAACTGTGTGTGATTAATGTAAAAATAAAAAAAAACTAAAGTGGAAGTGCTTTGCACAATTTTTGTCAATTTTTCAAAGCTTTATAGGTTGTCTTGTTCATGAGAAGACCTGAACACCTAACCAACTCATAAAAAGAATAAAAGAGAAGAAAAAAATGCACTTACACCTCTATTCTGCGCACTTTGCTTCTTCTAGTACTCAATTAATATATCTTGTATAGTAGCATTAATTGTATTGTTCGCTGCTTGATATCACTTTGCTTTTATCTCTCATTTGTAAGTCGCTTTGGATAAAAGCGTCTGCTAAGTGAATAAATGTAAATGTTGGAAATGACTAAATGTTTGAAATCGGTGTTGTAGACTAAATATAATTGTGCCTACATATACATTTCTTTCATTAGAAAACTAACATTTTATTTGATTAATCTGGCAAAATATTCTGAAAAGCGGCTAATAAGTGTCCAGCGTAGGTGGGAACTCCTTTAATACTGTTTAAAAAGCATCTCAGGGGAATTCCTAAAGAAATCGGTTGAGGAAAAAGCCAAGAATACATTTCTGGAAATTCTAAGCAAGAAAAAATTCTAAGCAACTTTGTCTATGCAAAAATATTAAATGATGTCTCCGTTGCGTATCAGCATTTACAGTATATTGTGTTCTGGTGGGTGATTTTCTTTTTTTTTGTGTGCGCGTTTGTGTTCCTGCAGCCTACAGCAGTGCAGCAGATTCCTATCCCAATCTACGCCCCTCTCCAGGGTCAGCCACAGCACCAGGCTCAGCTCGGCCTAAGCACCGGCCCTCCTGTCTCTCAGCCACAAGATCTCTTTAGCTCCTCCATACAACCCTATAGGTAACCTAAATGTGTTTTCTGCTGTATTTTAACTGGCTTTTTTTTTAAACCCTGTTTTGTATATTGCACATGTTAAAGCAACATGAAACACTAAATTACATTTTGTGATATTAACAGAGGTGTTCTTATCGCACATCATAAAAGACAATCTCAGCATCTGCTAATTGTAATTGTAGGAGAAAACTGGTTAATTTTGAGCTATTTCTTCGTCTTCCGGGTTTAAAGTCTAGTTCCGTCACAGGCAGTGACCTGGCAGTGTACTATAAGACTTCCATGATGTGTCTGTGTCACAATTATTCATGAGACTGCATGCTCTTATCCTATGAGAAGATGCTGTCTCTTAATTATTCATGACAGTACGTGGTGCGTTGATACAGATATAGTAGATGAGAGTCCGTTCAAATGGGTCGCACGAGTTTGTTTCAGTGGTGGAAGAGTTTCGTGTGTTTATTCATGAGAGCTATGAGAATTGGAGAAAGGTGGACTTTGGATTTGCTCATGAAAGTAGTTTGCATCTACACCGTGATGCGGTAACAAGTCCTGAGGACTTTTCCATCCCTTCAAATGAGGCATGTGTCTAATTTTAAACATGACAGTTTTACTTTCCGTCGCGTGCAAACCTGCCTTCGCTTTTTATTCATGAAAAGATTGAGCCTATTAGCTAGCCATCATTCTGACACTTTTTTCCCATCCGCTCTGCCTCCGGTTTTATTTTGTTTTCCTCCATAGTCACGCCAGGGGCTAATGGTTCAAATACATAGGGCAGAGGACCTGCACTGCTATTTATTGTCTTTCCATTTAGCCCTGGAGATTCAGGAGGAGAGAAGTCCTCTCTCATCTGCAAACTTTTTGTTACTATCCATCTTTATTGTGAGTGGTCTGAAGGCTCATCTACCTCTTCCTCCCCTGCCTTTCTCTGTCATGCCCACTCCCCCTCCCTTCTTCACACTGCCATCCATGCCCATTTAAGCTGCATTTTTCAAAACCATTGAGAGGTAGACGTGAGCTGAAAGAGGGAGGTTTCATGACAGTTTAAAAAAATCTTTGACGTTTCCCCTTCTCCAGATCTCAACAGGCGTTCATGCAGAACAGCTTGTCCCAGCCATCTCCCATGATGTTATCAGGGACAACACTGCACAGCTACCCTGGAGTGCAGCCCCCTGATCTGGGTAAGCCCCAGTCCAGCCTGGCCTTCCAGCAAACCTCCAACACGCAGCACATCCCCATTTTGTTTGAACCACAGCTCAACCAGCCCTCTGGAATCGGTGGCTCCCAGCTTATAGATACACACATCTTGCAGGTGAAGATCAGTTTACACATTTAAGATGTTAAATAATATTCCCAGGTTTTTCAGAAATTCAGGAATTTTAGTGTGTAAAGCTGCTTTTTCGTGTTATAACTTGCACTATGATTATATTGCAGCGCCAGGGCATGAGTCAGCATTCAAATTTGTACTCTGGACAAGTGCAGCAGCATACACAGAACAGTTACTACAGCTCGACACAGAGCCCCAGCTCTGCACTACAACAGGTATCCACATTATATACTTATGTGCATGTAGCAGACACAGCAGTCATCTTGGGTACAATTTAATATATTCATACCATTTATCGTCACCTCCTCTAACTAGGTGACTGTCCCCATGCCTGGCTCTCAGCTGTCATTGCCTAGCTATGGCTCTGGTGGGGGTCAGCCTCTGCTGGCCCTGCCCCAGTCTCTGCCCCCTACTCCACCACAGGGTCAGCCACCCAACATGAACCGCCAGCCCCCAAGCAGCCAGTCATACCGTGGCCTCATTGGCCAGAACACACACATGATGCAGCCTTCCAACAAGGTGCGTGCACTTTTAGTCTCATTCTGGGCTATGTTTAAAATAAAATAAAAAATGCAAGTGATGTATGAAGTAGACCACTGCAAATGCTTTTAAAGAAAATCCATGTCTACACGAAGTTAGATCACATGTTTATTTGCTAGGCATCATTTTGTGCGATCAGGCATGCTAATACTCTGTTTGTGACAGATGTGTGATATGGATATAAAGCTCTTTGGCACTGGGATGGATGTGAAACCTGGAACTCCCCCAGTCGGTGCAAGAAGCACGACCCCTACCTCAAGTCCTTACAGGTATGTATGCTCTTGGATACCAAGGATATCAGAATAAATGTAGCTGTTTTAAAGGTAAATGTTCATGATATTCATCTAGATGAAGGCAAAATAAAAATCCAAATTTGTATTTTAATAATTTGAGTATATTGACTGATACTGGGTAAATGACCTATGCAGAAAATTGCTTTAAATAAATGAAGGTGTTCTATAATAATTTTGTGATGAAGGTTCTATGTACATGGTTTATTATTCAGTTATTGGACTCATTTGAAACATGGTGCATTATGTACTGTAGGTTCTACAACATAACACCATGCCATTATTTGCATCTGTTTTAGGGCTCAAAATATTTTTATTTGTATTCAAACCTGAAGTGTCTGTACTGGTTTTTTAAAATCAGTACTTATTTTTAAAATAGTATCCCCGCTAAAATTTTCAAGAAAAAGCTATAATTTAAAAAAAAAAAAAAAATACTGGGATGCTGGGAAAAGACATTTTTCGTTTGCACATTTAATCGAAAAGTACCTTTACTGAACTCTTGACCCGGACACTCTGTGGAACTGTAGCTTTCTATTTTCTGGCTAATGTGACTTACTGACTGTTTCAAAACACCAATATCTCTCCCAAATCAAGAAACGCTTTAGACCAGTGTTTCCCAACTGGGGTGCCGCGACCCCGGGGTGCCATGTAAAAGAAATCCTTAAATTTCTAAAATGTTAATAAAACATTTAGTATATATTGTAAATATCTGATGTCTGAAACAATAAGACACCGAAATAATGACACACACATAACAATAATACATTATATATAAAATAATAAAAATTCCCTCCTCCTCGACCCCCACGCTGACCTGTCAGCAGCACGTCAACATCAGTATGCATAACGTATGCGTGTGTAGTGCAAAAGAATATGGACAGATTTCTTAAAAGAAAAGCTCCAGATGCTTCTGGGCCATCAACTTAATCATGTAGCTAAAGCCTTGTTTATACTTCCGCCTAGCTATGCACCGCGAGCCTCCACTGACTGCGCAAACCTCCCCAAACAGGCTAGGCGTTTATACTTGACGCACTCGCCGTTGTAATATTCTTTGAAACAAAAGGGACGATTCGGAATAATCGTCCTATTAACCAACAGGAAATAGCTGAGAAGTAGATGATGTCAGAACAGCCACAGCAACGCTTTCATACAAGGGGTGTCTGGTGGAGTTGCTGAATGCTGAGGAGGAATTTTTTTGTTGTTGACTATGTTTGTTTTCAGTAAACTTCACTTAAACCCACAGTATGAATCATGTAAAACCCAGTAAATCTTGAGATGATCACTTGTCACATTACTACAAAATATAGCTAGAAAAATGAGAACATGTGTAAAACTAAATTGAACAACCTCGATTTAAAAAAAACATTTTTATTCATTTCATTAAGTTTTATATTAAACAGGGAGCTTCGTGCAAATGTCATCTCACATTTACAAAATCAGGTGAGTGATCGCCCATCAGTGTAAATCAGAGACAAAAGAGATATTACAGCATGATCATTCTGTATGTTCACCCATCCATGTAAACGTCTCTATGTATAAAGACAGCAGAATGAGATTTAATCACTGTGTCTGACAGTGTAATGTAGTGACGATGTTAATTTGTGAAGATGCTGATGAATGAAATCATGATGCACCACAAAAAACTTTCAGCTTTGGCTTTATTCTTTCAGCAGTATGTACAAAGCACATCGCAATCACTATTTAAAAGATCTTTCCATGAATGATGTGCCATCTGGCTATCTCATGGCATGGATGGATCATCGAGATATCTGTTTCTGCAAGTCATTCGGATGAGGCGCTGTGTGGCAAATTACAAAAAGAATGCAGTGCAAACCGCCACGCAGAACGAAGCTTTACCCACTCAACTCGCTCGACTACACACTCTGTGGTGACATTCTTGCTGCACGCTCCCTTGCGCTAACGTGGACACATAGAGTATAAACCAGGCTTAACTCTGTCTAGCATTAGTGCTTGTGTAGGGCGCCACCCATTTTATTTATTTTATTTTTTTAAAACATTTTTAAAGGAACCTGTGACTGTCAACTGTAGTCTAAAGCAGTGTTTCCCAACCTTTTTCAATCTAAAAATGTTTGATCAGATTAACTAGTTTTTGGGTTTGTTACATTCCAGAATGGTCAGAAACTTTACTGAAACCTGGCAACCTTCTCCACAGGCTTTTCTTTAAAGTCCAAGACTTGTTTGTTTCATTAGAACTAAATATCAATTTATAGAAATATCAATTTAATCATGTGAAGTGTTTCCCTAGGTACACGTGTTAACATGAAGCTTGATCTGAATCGCAAATTCTCTGTTCCTCAGGGCGAGCTCCACAAGCCCCAGCAGTCAGTCTAGTAAGATGAACAGCATGTTGTATCCCAAACAGTTTCAGTCTGCATCACAAGGCATGCGAATCCCACAGCACTTCCCTGGACAGTTCAACCCACAGGTAGGTCACGGAGAGAATTAATTTCAGGGCATTTCATGAAATTCAACACTAACATTGTCTAAATATAGCGCAATTTTTATCCCAAATAGATGTTGTCTCAGCCCAACATGGTGTCTCCCCTGGTTCGTCCCCCACACGCTAACTCTTTTCCTGGAGGGGTGCAACGAACCCCCATGGGCCCGCCCATGTCCCCCAACCTTAGCGGGGGGCTGATGCCACACCCTAGACCCCAGCACCCTCCCAGAGGCCCCTCTATGCCACCCCTAGCACCCCGTGGCACTCATGCAGCTCTTAAGGCTGAGCAGGACCTTAAGGTAATGCTAACATTTTATTATACTTACTAGATAGGTTATATAATAAGAATGAATATTTGATTAGGATGATTATGAATGTACAGTGCTTTCCATCCTCTTAGGCAAAACAAAGAGCAGAGGTACTACAGTCGACTCATAAATTCTTCTCTGAGCAGCAGCAGCAGATGAAGACTTCAGCTGCTAAGTCTGCTCGAATGGATGGAGCAGGCAAGTCCATTGACATTGTCGCTCCAAACCACCAGGGGGCTCTACCAGACCGCACAGAGCCTGACAAACCCGCACCCCTTGCTGCGACCAAGCCTATCCGCACAGGTCCCATCAAGCCCCAGGCCATCAAACCAGAGGAGAGCAAGTAAACCAGCATCACCTCCAACAGGACAGACGCATGGATTGATTCAGTGATTTGACAGGAGATAATTGTTAGAGGGGAAGAGATGGTTTGAGTTGTGGAGAGGAGATTGGGATTGCTGGGTGAACTGTAGCGTGTAATTTAAGCTATAATGTGTGTGGATCACTCACCTTTGCCCTGCCTCTCTTCTGCTCCACCACCCACTGATCTCCTGTTCTCTCCATAGTGGAGAGTTGTCTCTTCTTTTTTTTTTCTTCTTTTTTTTTCCAAAAAAAGGTAGAACATAAATGACTGTACATCTCTAATGTACATCGAAGGTATAAAGCGAAATGAGAATTTAATTTGCTGCTTGGTGCACCATTTCTTTTTTTTTTTAATTGACCACACCCCTTTCCTCAAGTAGAATCACATGACAGGAGGGCAGTTATTTCCTTGTTGTTTTTTTTTTAAAGTTTTCTGTCCTCTTTGTTATTGTAGGTAAAGAGAAATCTTTGTTTAAAATGTTTGATTTTCTATTTATCTTTTTTCTTTCTTTCAAGCTTTGCGGTTTAAGCAATTGAGACAAATGTGCACACCTCCATCTTTACCTGTGTATGGCCACTGCTCACCTTCTCAATCTTCTCCTTCTCACTATAGTGAAGCAATTTCTCTTGACCAAGATGTGCGTCAAAAACAAGACAGTGCAGCTTATATAAAAATGCTGAAGTGTCTATGCTTTTAATTCCCTTGAGAGAATTGCATGGTTAGAGTAACTGACTTGATATTTTGCTGATGAATTCAATCGGTTCATTGATGGCTGTCCCTATTGAGAGCCTTCCTTCGTACCTTCTTCCCTGAATTTTTTATGATTATTTTTTCCCCCTGGTGAGCTGTGTGTAAAACAAGCGCGTTTACAAGTCTGGAATCTTTAGTCAAAGGTTAGGCATTATAAGACCGCCCCTTTATCATACAAAATGTTTTTTCCCTCTCTTTTTAAATAAACGGTAACTAGTTTACTCTAGAATTGGTCTCGTAAGCTTCAGCGCTTCACTGTTTGCTGAATGTGAGTGGAGGAGTTTCAGATGTTCACACTCTTTGGCACAGTTCACAGCCATGCTGCTGACAATACTAGTGTTTGGGACCCCGTTCTTTCAGGCATGGCAGAAAGGCATCACGGAAAACTGAGCTTGGTTGTCTGTCATTCTCATTCATTTATTTTTATATATATATATATATATATATATATATATATATATATATATATATATATAAAATTAGTGTATGTGGAAAAATAAAGACAACATTTCAACATGTGAGTCAGCCTTTAAAAAAATGATAGAACTGTAGTTCAGATGCAAAAAGGACTCCTTTTCTGTTGTAATGTCCACAGGCCTGAATCTCCTGGGCCTTTACTCTCTCCAGTCTATTTCTTTCAGGTTGCTAATGCAAACTAGAGGCTGCAGATATACAGGGGTTTAAGTGTGGCTCCCAAATGACAAACGGGAGAGGAAGGAGTGGAGAGGGGCATAACTTTGTTTTTGTTTTACTTGTACAGGGGTTAAATCGCTGTATTAAAATATGTACGGTCTTATTTACATTGGTTTGGTTACAGAAACTAATAAAATAATATGCTGTCAAAAATGACAAGTCTGAACTGACGTCTGTTTCCATCTTCCTCTCCTTTTCATTTAAACCAGTGGTCACCAACCCTGATCCTGGTGATCTACCTTTAGGGGCGGCTGTGGCTCAGTCGGTAGAGCGGGTTGTCCACTAGTCCACTAATCATAGGATTGGTGGTTCGAATCCCGGCCCGGGTGATCCCACGCCGAAGTGTCCTTGGGCAAGACACTGAACCCTAAGTTGCAACCCGATGGCATGGTAGCACCTTGCATGCAGCTCTGCTACCATTGGTGTGTGAGTGTGTCTCATTTGTAAGTCGCTTGTAAAGGTAAAAATTATATTTCTGTAAAGCTGCTTTGAGACAATGTACCATTGTAAAAAGCGCTATACAAATTGATTAATTATTATTACCTTTCTGAAGACTTTAGCTTCGATCATCATGCCCTTCTAATCATTGCCTCGAGAAGCTCTTGATCAATTAGAACAGGTGATTTTGGGAGATTTGGGGGTTTCTGAGCAATGCTTTTAAACCTATTAAAAGAACAATTTGGTGATGTGGGAGCTACCGTGCATACCTGTTTGGTGTAGTTGATTGTTCAATAAGCATTTAAAAAGGCCAGCCATGTTCATTATACAATAACTTTTATTCAGACTTTGAGTTTGTACATGGTTAGTTTTATGAATAACCGTAAAATCAGTAGCGTATGCTGTATTGAGTGATTAAAAAAAATACTGACTCTGACAAGCTAAAGCAAGGTGAGGGAATTAAAAAAAAAAAAGGTTTATGTACTACTATTAATTTTGGCATATGTTGGATGTGCTTTCCTCTCCCTCAGAATTCTTTACAGTGCTGTGTATATAAACAAACACAAATGTCCCTGACAAAACGTGGGAAAATAATTTCTCTCTTGACAGCAAGTGGGCCATGCACCTGCAGTGGAGAACACAAAATGGCCCGATTTAAAATAAAAAGGTTTGGCGGTTGTGTTTTGGTTTTTAAAAGAACAAAAGGTAAATCCTTTCTTACGCCATAGAATGTTATTCTCAAAGGCTTGAGTTACAAGCAGAAGTGATGTTAATAAGCCACATCTAGAGCCATTTCAAATGACTGGCTGCCTGTATTTCCATTGGTATGTTTTAGCAATAGGCTCAATAATAAATGAAACCAGATCACTAATGTAACTGATTTTGGTAACCTTATTGCGTTGGTTAAAGGCTGATGTGTGCCTGTGAGTTTTCTGCTTTATATATGTATAATATAGTATTCCTAAACCAATCACACATTTACAGTATCAGCTTGCGTACAGATTTATGAAATGTTTGACGCCTGCTTTTGCTTACATCTGTGATCATTTCAAATTGTAAGTATATGAATAACTGCAAAGCCAGCATAACCATATTTTTTGCAGTCTACAATTTGCTACCCTCTTTAACACCCTCTATAGCTAACTTCTCAACATGACCCTTTCACTGTTGCTTCCCCAGCCGGATGTCATAAGACACCATGTAGTAGTTGTCCCAGGCAAAAAGCTTCTTCTGAGCTGGGTTGTAGTCGATCATGCTGTTGTAACGGTGCCGATTTTGGAACGGGACTGCAATAGCCTTGCTTTGGCTGGTGGTTGTGTCGAAGCTGTAGTTGACTGTGGTGTTGGGTGAGCCATAGCTTGCCACTGTGTACAGCCTGCCACAGATCATGAAGGCATTGGCCACTGTGGTTTTGCGAATGTTGGTCTCCCAGCTCTTCTTCACCTCCAGGGTGTGAGGATCGAGCTGGGAGATCACTATGGCGCCTTTAACCTTGTTGGTGCTGTAGATGACCCAGAGGCCGTTCTCATCCACAGCAAAGTCGATGTCTGTGTAGCCACCCCATGAGTAGGGGAACTGGCCATGGAAGCCGGCATGCGGGAGTTCTCGGCGGGCAGCGATACTCTCTGAACCTAACTCATAGCGAATGAGCGTGCGGCTACGGCGCCGCTGGTAATAGAACGAGCCCCGGTACATAGTGGCACCTGTGCTCTCCACTGCCTCAGGTAAGAGCAGCACTTTGGCCGGAAAGCCACGGGAGAGCTGGTCCATGTCCTCATAGCCATAGAGTTGGCGTACCTCTGTGCCGACTGTGTCAATTCGCCACACCATGTTGGAGCCATAAGGGCTCTCAGCTTCTGGGTCCTGCATCCACACGCCATACCTACCAGCAATGCTGTCTGCTTTACGGTGGGTCACTGGCTCTCCCACCCACAGCAGCTCACCACAGCCTAGAAAAGAACAGATTACAATAAGGAGATTAACTGGGGATTTCAGACAGTTGTCCAGTGTGCCTTCATGGAAGTGGACATAACTAGTCCTGTGACTGAAAAGTTGCAGAAACAAGGTGAAAGACATTATTTGGCAAATTAAGACACGATTGAAATTAGAACGTAGCTGTGAAAGTGTTCAAAGAGACCATGTAAGCGAGCAGGGTTAAATTTACCCTTTCCTTTTTTAGTCCCTTGCTACACATACAGCAAGCTCATTTTTAAGCTGGACAGTTTAGTCTCCAAGTACTGTGGTAAAAATAGCTGTATTTGTTCATGTCAGCAGAGCCAGCAAGACTAATGTGTCCTGTAATTGCAGTGTATGGGAAGTACTGGTACTTGGTTTCAGGCACCTGGATTATGTGTGTAAATAAAGCCAAAAGTGACTTTCTCTACCTCTGCTATCTTCAGGCTCCTCTGGTCTTGGGGCAGGAAATTCAGCAACTTCAGCCTTCATCTCCAGGTATGCTGGACTACCATAGGACCAAGATGGATCTGTGGGAGAACAAGTAGGGGGAAAATAGGCTAAACAATTTCACACATCAAGCAGCGTGAAAGAGAACAGCATGTAAAACACTCAGGTGAGTGAAGGTAAAGCAGTGTGAGAACATAAGGCAGGAGGTGGGACAGCAACTGGAGACCACACACAGCTGCTTCATCCCTTATAAAACTGAGATGTAGTCCATGTGGTACATTCTGATTTACTTACTCTGTAAAGCAGTGGTCACCCAACCCTATTCCTGGAGCTCTACCTTCCTGAAGACTTTAGCTCCAACCATAACGGGCCCACCTGACCATCTAATCATTGATCAGCTAAAACAAGTGTTAGATTTTGGTTGAAGATTAAACCTGCAGGAAGGTAGATCTCAAGAAAGAAGGTTGGGGACCACTACTGTTAAAGGAACTCGTTGCACTCTTTTGTCATTCTAAACAAAGCGCCAAGATGCTCCCACCTTAAGTGACCTCGACATCATAACAGGACTACAATTTAGATTTCCGTGGCCTATTCCTCTCCAAAATTGTCATTTCATTTATGTTGGATGGAAGATCCACAAAAGTCCATCAAATCCCAACAATCACCGTAATTGCTAATCTTTAATCCATTTCCAGCTCATTATTAACACCATAGCATGAATTTGCTTTGGGGGAAAAACGTTTGCTTGAATGTGTAGGTGTTTGTGAAGAGTGTGAGCTCACCTCTTAGACTGCTCGTGTCTCCTTGTGTCCTGCTTGGCCTGGAAACCAGATGAGAATTGGATGTGCCTACAGGACAGACAGAAAGACATATTTCAAGATGCAAATAAAGTGCATTTTATACCAATTCACGTTTTCTTGGTATTTAAAACAAATAAGGCAATGGGAACACTGGAACAATCACGAAAGAAAGGCTGCATTAGGGAATTCCAGACACAAAGGGACTACCTCTTATCTCTGACCCACCTGATCTTCTGTTCACTTAGACCAGGGGTGTCCAATCTTATCCGGAAAGGGCCGGTGTGGATGCAGGTTTTCATTCCAACCAAGCAGGAGCCACACCTGAATCCACCTGTTTAATCAGTTGATCATGGCTTTCAATAGACTCAGGTGTGGCTTCTGCTTGGTTGGAATGAAAACCTGCACCCACACCGGCCCTTTCCGGATAAGATTGGACACCCCTGTCGTAGAAGAATGTGTCCAAGAGAGCTGGGTGGAGTTCAGTGACAGACGGGAATCTTTGAGAGGGAAATAAACAGTGCTGAGTGGATTACCAGCTGTTCTGGATCTTACTTTGCACTCACACACTTGTGTTTCAGATTGAGACTCGTACACATCTTCCTACATCCTCATCGGCTTTGTAGGTTTGAGGTTCTGCCATATTTACATCATGAAGCAACAACTGCTGTTTCATTTTATGAGCATTATAAACAAAAGTGTTTACAAGACTTTCTAATGGACCTTAAATTATGGTCTGTTAATGCCAGGAAGCTGGATTTGATGGATCAGAAGTGCAGCTGATTATCGGTTTAAAGGTGTTTTTTTTTTTTTTTACCCTAATGTAAAAAAAAACAACAACAAAAAAAGTATCTGGATTCATATCTCAGCAAGCTAACTTTGGATTTAGTTTTAAGGAGTTGAGTCAAAGTTAAGCAGAGGTAAATTCAACTGAAAAATTAGTCGACACATGTAGGTCTAAGCCCAAAGGTCCGTGGTGTTCATGAGGCCTGTTTGTCTGCCTGGGCCATGTGTTGCTTGATGGATATCACAATGAGAAACCTTTCAAAGCAAGTAGAGTGCAGAGTGATTTTAACTAAACATAATTACTTACTCCTGAATGTTTCTCTGCTTATAATTGCTGGCATGCTGAGCCTTTGCTACTTAAATAATCCTACCTTTACTCCCCTCGATAGGATTAAATGTATAAAATTTCTTGCCTTTTTTTTATCTGATGGATATTATTTCACCACAGGCATACCAACATTAAACCTGCTCCTACCCTTGCAAGGATCTTCAATACAAACTATCCAATGTGTGGCTAACATATGACTAACATGGCGGCTGTGGCTCAGTCTTAAGAGAGGGTTGGTGGTTCGAATCCCGGCCCGGGTGATCCCATGCCGAAGTGTCCTTGGGCAAGACACTGAACCCTAAGTTGCCCCCAATGGCAAGCTAGCACCTTGCATGCAGCTCTGCTACCATTGGTGTGTGAGTGTGCTCTCATTTGTAAGTCGCTTTGGATAAAAGCGTCTGCTAAATGAATAAATGTAAACATCTTTGGCATACTTATGGCAACTATGTTTTTATTCAATAACCAGTCAACTGCAGAATTATTGGTCCATTTATATGAACTTACCGAAAATAAATAATGTAAGTAATAAACAATATCTTAAGCTTAGACACCTGAAGATGGATCTTGGTCCTGCCTTCATGCACAATGTTTCACGCTTCTTTACATATTCTCATGTTTATATATCTGGACTTCCGTCTTTAATTAAGGCCACACATTTACAGGAGGGTTCAACTCTGTAGACTGTAATGGTCACCATTTCTGTACTGATTTGGGAGTCTGTTTAGGGTCATCATGTTCCGTGGCCCGAGTTGTAACCTCCTGGCACATCAGGTTTAGTAGTAAAACATTCTGGTCCATGGAGGAATTCATGATGACAAAAAGATTGACAAGAAGCCCTGGACCACCAGCTACAAAACAGCCCCAGTGTCTGTAAGGTGAAGATCCATCTATCCATCCCTTTTTTTTCTTGGTGTTTGTGTTCTTAGCCGTAAAGTTTAATTTTGGTCTCATCTTCCAAAAATAATTTTTGGAAATAATTGATTCGAAGCTCCATTATTCAGCTAAACTGTCCAGTTTTGAAGCTGTTACTTTTGGGCTCTTTTTAGATTCTGGTTAATATACTGGTTTAATAACTATTTGGTTAGTTATTAAAAGGTAAATAACTTTTAAAAAGGTAGCCAAAAGAAATATTGCTGTAGCTGTTTCATTTTGTGAATTTTTGTTTTCTGATCAATCTACATACTGTTCTCCGTTGGGAAATCCAACATATAATATAGCATCGAATAGGATAAGAGTTCTTGGAAGGAGTCCTTCAGCCTCTTACTAATGAGTGTCAGCACAGTTTATTGCATCTCTTCTCCCTCTGTTTTAAGCATTTGCATTTTTCATCTTTTTGGCACAAGGCTCGGCAGCTGCAGCAACATAGGTGTCAACATGAAGAGCAGAACAGATGTTGAAGATGAGCACCAAAAATGAGAGAGAGGAACATCTGTACTTCCTTATGGGAACATGGGAGTACTTAGTCCAGAGGGTTGCTGGTTTAATGTGTTTCAGCTTGATAACATACCAAGGCCAGATCAAGAAAAGCACTCCGTGTGGGAGTAGGATCAGGCCACAATCACACTCGTATTATAGAGTCTTTTGTGCCAAATTTGAGATTTTCCTCTGATTAGGTTCGGGATCACTCGTATATGCTCTATTTCAAGTCAGTGGATGGTTTAAAATAAGTATCCACTGTTTGTTCTGTATAAATTATGACAGACTGTTATATAGTTAAAGAACAGAATTTCCTTTATATGACACTACATTCTATTTATACTGCTCCCTACTGGTTTTAAGGACACTTGCTGGACATTGGACCCACCTCTGCACGTGACGAATACTACCAGTCAGGTATTATGGAGAAAGCTTCAAGAATCTAAAGAGCATATGGCTCATTATTACCAGCACAAACTCGTAACTTGCATAAACTACCAGCTGCTTTGGCAGTCTCATTGTACAGTCGCCCTTGCTTTCAGGCTTTTTTTCCCCATCAGCACATTTTTATGAGTTGACTTAAAATTTAGTGTTATTACTGGTGCTAATAGACACACCCAACTTCTGGATTTACAGCTGGCAACCCAGACATGGCACATCTTAGACAGGGGTCTCAGTCTTATCCACGAAAGGGCCATTGTTCCACTCGTTTAATCCCATCTTGGTCATTAACCATCTATCAGTTGTGCTTCCTATGTGGCTGGAATGAAAGTTTGCAGTCACATCAGCATCTTGCAGATAAGGCTGAAGACCCCTCGCTTAGACCATAGGCTCCATCACATTACAATCATACAACAGAAAACAAAGCTCTTGCAAGCATGCCTTTTTTGACCGACATCTCCAGATCAGGGCAGCTGAACTTGTAGCATACTTTTTGAAGATGTATTGCCACTTATCCAACATGCTTCACTATGCCATATTAGATATTACAAAATGATCAACATTCTTATTGAAATCTCCAGGTCACGCAGCTGTTAGTAATAAACATTTTAAAGGTGTAAATTAAAATAATCCAGAGTTAGAGAAGAATACGTACCTGTTACTGGTTGGCGGCTGCTTTCATAGAGTGACACACTTTGGGGAGGCTGCTGTGTACATGGTCTGCTTCTCAGCCTCTCCACCTCACGCTGGAGCCCCTCCACTGTCTGCTGGAGCTGTTCCACCTGCTGAGCCAGCCTGACTTTCTCCTGCTGCAACCTGTCCCTCTCTCCAGATACTTGGGTGTAGGCTGTCCGAAGTCCCATCTGAGCTTCAGTACCTGATGCTTCACCGCCAGAAAGACGGGCTACCAGGGCCTCTACCAGCCCTAGTCGAGACTTCAGGGATTCCATCTCAGTACTGGATGCTGTCGAGGGGCAGCTGGCCTCTGTAGGGCTGTCCACCGTGAAGGTGTACTGACAGCGTCTGTTGCGGTCATTCCCTCTCGAGAAGCTGGCAGTGCTCTGAGCCTGAGTGCCCACAAGAAGGCTGGAGAGCCACATTACAGTCAGGAACCACATCATGACACAGACTGTGAATGGCTGGAATACACAACCCTTTGCTTCTTCTTTGCCTTGTTATGCTTGGATGCTCAGCTAATCTTTATTTCTGCAGCTCTTTTGTTCACTCTCGTGTTCGTGGATGTCTGTGATCCGCCGTTCTGCTTGTTCTTGTTCAATGCAAAATAAGAGATGGAGAAGTGACTGACTTGTTGCCAGTGACTTTATGCACAGCTCAGCCTTTAACTGTGTCTGGTTCTCTCCGGCTCCTGTGTTTCTGCAGTTTCCTAAAGCTGGTGTCAAACGTTTATTGGTAAATAATGTTTGTGATCCTGCTTCAGTATGTGTTCTGAGCTCAGGAGGCAATTTCTGTGAGCCTGGGGACCCAAGCAGGGGTTATTTATACAGTCTAAAAGGGAGAGAGAAGGTGGGGATGTGGGAGGGAACTGGTGAGGGAGGGATTTCCACAAACAACAATTTATTACTTTTTTCCTTCTCTTCTCAGGGACTGTCTTGGATACGTATGTGTTTATGTATTATGTTTTTTGTTTTTTTTTTTCCCTTTCCTTTTTTTGTTTCTGTGGGAATGGGTGAAAATCTAAAGGAGGACAAAATGTCCATGCACAGGATACTTTGTCTACATTACATTTATTCATTTAGCAGACGCTTTTATCCAAAGCGACTTACAAATGAGAGCACATGCAAGGTTGCCATCGGGGGCAACTTAGGGTTCAGTGTCTTGCCCTGGGACACCCGGGCCGGGATTCAATCCACCAACCCTACGATTAGTGGACAACCCGCTCTACCAACTGAGCCACAGCTGCCCATGTCTACATGTATGAACATAATTGTGATGTCAGTTCCCCAGTTCTCGCTTGCTGAAGAGTTGAGATCCACAAAGTTTAGGAGCACTTCAGTACTACAGCCAGATATGTGTGGTCATTGTCCTGGAACTACACACTTTAAGAGCAGGTAACAAATCAGAGAATATGAACCTTGTGCAAAATGTTATGGTTTTTGCTGTTGTAATGTTGGAAGTATTATATAAAACATGTCCACAGTTTACAATGTCTGTGTAGAAGTGTTTCATTGCAAGTCAATTGAGGTGAGTGCGTATGTGCTGTTTTCTAATTCTGGTGCTGTGGTTTTTGTGGCCCTATCGGCTTGCTGCAATGCTCCATCATGACGGGGAAGTCGCACTAGGTCATTTTAGACGCACTGTTATGAGAGGGGGGGAAGATAGATAGGGTTACTCTGTACCCTTGACTGAAAATTGATGGGCATTATGTGCTACAGGCACAGAGTCTGGGCAATGAACGTGTGCTCTCATCATCATCCACTATTTGATGGTGATAAACTAATGATTAAACCTGTTATCTCTTTCTCTTCGACTCTTACCCACAGATTGTACATATCTTCTATTAATTAGTTGTGTGTGTGTAAAGATATAAATAATTTCTTACAAATGAGTAACTTTTTTTCCATTTAAAAACAAACTTCTTATCTCTCCTCTGATTGAGTCCCTACTATACAACTCAGACACATTTTCCTATGACCCCTAACCCCACCTCTGCTTACATTTTATTATTCTACTTAAATTCCTTAGATTCTACTACCACTCAAAATCAGACTTAAAGATACCCCTATAAAACAGGCTGCATTTCCCAAGAAGGATTAGAGTTGGAAGATATAAGGGATAGTTTTCTCTACTTGTGTTAATGCATGAGTGAGAGAAATGCACTATACAGGCAAATATTTGTGGACACCTGACCATCATACCCATTCCAGATTTAGTCCCCCTTTGCTCTTCTGAAAAGGCTTTCCACTAGATTTTGGAGCGGGCTCGTGGGGATTTGTGTTCATTCAGGCACAAGAGCATTAGTGAGGTCGTGTTGTTGGGTGCGGTGGCATTGGGTGCAGTCGACATTCCAGTTCATCCCAAAGGTGTTCAGGTTGAGGTCCGAGCTCTGTGCAGGACACGCGAATTCTTCCCAACCAACCTTGCACAAACCATGTCTAAATGGTGACTACATGGACGAAAGTATGTGGACACCTGACCGAGTATAGTGAGAGAGAATTCATTCACTCTAAGATGTACCATCTACTTTGGATGAACCATTTATAAATCATAAATCTTTCATAACGTGATTCATTGGAAGGTTAATGGTCTTAGTTTAGCTAAAGGGGATGCAATTTCCTTGTCTAATAGGGGAAAGCCTATCTTGTAGGGTTCTACATAGAACTTTTAAATGTTTCTCCAGAGGAACAAAACAATAAATGCTTAGATAGAATCTGCGTATCTGATGCTCATAAGTAATTGGACCTAAATCAAAACCAATCCTTTGCAGTCAATGACTGTTTGGAGCCTTTATGTTTATCTGAAAGGCTTTCTTATAAATTAAATTCATACCCATTGGGCTTTAGTTTAGATGATTCTTGGTCATAAAGTTCATGAAAATGCTGCAAAATTAGCCAGTGTTTTGAAACATTAGTTGGATTCAGACACCAAAAATGGTTCTACTAACCAGCTATACATCCCCATGCCACCATGTTATAGCATGCATCGTCTCATAAGCTATTCCTTTTTGTTTTTATTTACTTTCACCTTGCATCCCACTGGCCCAGGTTCTAAAATGTCAGCATCCTATTCTTACTCTTTACCAATGGCGTGCATACTTTTGCAGTCTTTGTCTCTGTGAATTTAGAACATTCTTTATTCAGTCACTGCTTTGAATGTCTTCAAACTTAAAATGTCAGAACCAGAACCAAACTCTTTAGTGAGGTCTCTTGTACATAAAAATTTGAGTCTGTTCATACAGTATGTGCTTATGGCCTTGTATTAATGTTGGCAATTTGCACCTTAAGCCACTGCCAACGTGCCTTCTTCCCATAGTGCATTCTGGTGCCATCTCTGCCCCAGGACGTGGCCAGGACACTTTCTTGCATTGCTCCATGGTCCAGTTCTGATGCTCACATGGCTGTTGTAGGTTCTTTCGGCAGCGGTCAGCGTGGACATTCTGACCGGTCTGTGGCCATACACACCAAGCTGTGATGTACTGTGTGTTCTGACACCTTTCTATCATAACCAGCATTAACTTCCTTAGCAGTTTATGCTACAGTAGCTCTTCCATGGAATCGGACCAGACAGGCTCTTTTATTTTTTATTTTTTGTGTTGTTGAGTAATGTTTCTTTTGAACTGTTGAGTAACTCCTCTCTGTCAGGGAATAAAGTGTTCCTGTTATTTTACCACCATGAAACACAAACTAAAAACACACCTTAACTCCAGCTTCTGTCCATATGTTTCCTCTGATTTATGCTCGTCAGGGTTCACAACCTGCTTTGGAAGAGTTTAACACACTCACTCATGCCTAGAGAGCAATAAGAAACAAAACTTTGACTTGCGTAACTGCCCAGAAACAAGGCTTCTTTACTGGTTATGTGACTCAACACTGTCAGTGAAATGTACTGACTGCAATAGATGCTGTTGTGTTGACTAATAAGCCAGGAATAGCACTACGCCATTGATCCAGAAAGTTCTGGGGATGAGAAACTGCATGTTCTACATTAATAAGAATGTAATCCTGTAGATGCCAGACTGCATCATCAGGTTGTTCATTTAGTAAATAATATTGTTTTCCCTTGATATTCAAGCACTGTTAAACTTGTTCCATAATTTCTCATCCCAAAGTGGCAGCTTTATTTCAACAATAAATATGCATACACATTCTTCCACAAGGTGTCATCTCACTGAGAGACTGTTCCAGAGAAAGATCATCACATACTGGCCTTCATGTAAGTGACTTCACATATTAAATAACTCAGATGTTGGGTTTTTTATAACTAAAATTTATTGGATTTTTTTAAAGCAGTGCTTTCTATCCTCTTTTCAATAGCTGCTTTATCCTGGTCAGGGTCATGGTGGATTTACTATTTAAAATGTTCTTTACTTCCTAATAAATATCGGTCACATTTTATATTTAGATTACTCGACATTAAGAAATATTAACTTCAGCATGAATAAACAATAGGTATTAAGACCTTGGAGTTTTAACTAAAACACTGGAGTTTTAACTAAAAACCACTGCCATAGGGTTATTCCATCCAGAACAAAGAATTTTACATAAATTAGCATAAATTACAGCATGTTACTAAATTTGACATTAAGTCAGAATTTAATTTAATTTATCAATGTGTATAGCGCTTTTTACAATGGACATTGTCTCAAAGCAGCTTTACAGAAATATCATTATTACATTTACAAGTGACTTACTAATGAGACACACTCACACACCAATGGTAGCAGAGCTGCATGCAAGGTGCTAGCTTGCCATCGGGGGCAACTTAGGGTTCAGTGTCTTGCCCAAGGACACTTCGGCATGGGATCACCCGGGCCGGGATTCGAACCACCAACCCCACGATTAGTGGATTAGTGGACAACCCGCTCTACCGACTGAGCCACAGCCGCCCCAATGAACTGAACTCCAGTCTCTAGGTGTAAATATTGGAAACCTACCGTCAACCTTTCCCCCGAAAGAACGTAATAGGATCGTATTGATCATGGAATAAAATAGACATTTGATAATGCAGGTGTCCATTATTTGGCTTGTTTAATGTTGCTTAAAAAAATAATACATGCGTTGTTTTATTAACATTATACAAAGCCCCTGAAAAAAAATAAAAAAATCCCAAAAATTATCTTGATATCACTTATCGTGATAAGTCTTTCATCCATTTTTTTCTGAAAGAAAACAAAGTAAATGGCGCACATCAACAATTACCTAAAAGGTTACTCCTTACTCTTTCAGGGGAAAAAAATCTTGTAAAAACAGAAAATTGTGCACACAATAATTTGTTTGTTTTCACAAGATATTTTCATTTTATATTTCCCACAAGGGTCTCGGTAAAATAAATAAATAAATAAATAAATATATATTTTAATTATGGTGTATTAATACAGATGCGCATGGTTTGATGTTACAGAAATATGTAATATAACTATTTTATCATTTTTTGTGTGAAGTTATACACATTAAATCATATTATACATTTCATATATTAAATATGAAATACTCTGTAATATAAGACTTTTCTTCATCATCATGAACCTCATTTTCAACGAAGGATTTTTAGAGTGCATGCCTGGAGCTGTGGCTGTGTGAAGACTCTCACAAGATTCAAACCAGAAGCACAGCAGTAGGGTTCATACCTGCACCTCTTAGTTCGCAGTTTTCAGCACATCTTGATATACCGCACTGATACAAACTTCACTTGAGTAAACGGGAGACGAGATGAAGCGACATGGAAAAATAAAGTAGGATATAAGGAGACAGTCACAAAGAAACCGAATACTGCTGTGTCTATTCCATCTCCCTATAAATAGGCTGGCTATTGCTGCAGTATTTAATGCGTCTTTGTGTCCGTTGCCATGGCTTGGTCCTAACTACACCCTGGCAATGAGAACAGAGGAAATGGGATATAAATTGAAAGAAATTTTTTTTTTAAAGGTAAAAGCAGGAAATAAAAACTGGAATGATTAAGTTTTTTTTTTTTTAATCGAAGCTGTTTTAGTAGTGACAAGGGACTCAGTATTGATCAGTGGTGATCTAGTAAAAGCCTGAATAATGCAATTTACAGTAAAGAGTAGAGAGCAGAGGGATGAGGAGAATGAAGTGAAAGATCCATTTTAGTAGTAATAGTTTTAGTTTAAGGCGGCAGACGTCTCCGTCTCGCTCTTCGGCTTCTGAAACGCATCCAGCCAGACTTGCTTTAAAACCAGTTTATTTCAAAACGCAAAAGTAGTTCACAGTCTAACGCAATCCCCTTGTTTAAGGAATGGATATTTACATACAAATTAAATACAAAAGAATAGTACATCATTAAAGCGATACAAGTCAATACAAATTTACAGATGTCTCCATGTTACTTCCTGTTAACAATGAAACCATAAGGAGCAACTCACCTATAGGCTATACGACTCTGATTACTCATCCAACCAACTTTCAGCGGTAATAATGCAAACACTCGGGCGCGTGTGTCCCTTCTAAGCTCTTCCATGGGCAGGTAACAAGCATATCGTTTCCATACGTTCTGTCCAAAAAATACTGCAGTTCATTCTAGTTCTACTTTATACGATATATTCAGTGCAATGCAGTTTTCTTTTTTTTTTGCCAGCTTTACCTTTTGAGTATACAACTTTATAAATATATATATATATATATATATATATATATATATATATATATATTTTTTTTTTAAATTAAGCTACAGATCAGAATTTCCACTCGTTTCATCACCTCATTGCTGTAAGAGTATTCAGGTTTGTTTGGCCTTAATGAAGCACATAAAAGCAGCGAACCCGTCAAAGTTGAACTTGCCAAATTATTATGAATCCAGCTGATCATTTATACTTACACCTCTATAAGAAGTGCTCAGTAAAATCCAAAACACTAAAACTCACCACAATTAGCCGTGATCATTTAACTTTTTTTTTTTTAAACACCTGCCAAGTAACTGAAAAGTATTTACTTTTAGAGAAAATGATTACAGAAGCTACTATTTAAAGGCATCTCTTTTTCTCTTGAATTAACTCTAATAACTTGTACATATCAACAGTACAGAGTGAAGGCGTCCTCTCCTGCATGGTGACCTAATTCCACTAATGTGGGGTGGGGGGATGATAACAGTGTGTGTGCGTGCTGGTTAGCATGGGAGGAATGGTTGAGGTCTTTGTTTTGTCAGACAACAGTATAATAATAAAGTCTGTTAGAAACCTTAAGACGAAGACTGATTCTAGGTTTAGAAACACTACTATGTATATACATTTACTGCATGAGGAGGATACAATAGGGTGTGGATGTAAGGTGGACCACTTGCAATGGCGTGTCGACTTCATCAAAGCCACACGAACATATACACACACTCTGCCCTGCACCGATGTTGTAGATGACCCTGCTGAAGCTTCAGTGAGAGTTCACTGGGTCTTGCAAAACCCCATTCTTGTGTGCAGGAATGGGAAAGGAGGAAGAGGAGGATGGAGGAAGAGCAGACGAAGCCTCCAGCCTCCATGCAGGAAACTAATGATACCGCAGGATCACAGGGACTAGGCAGAAAAAGAACGGGATAGAGAATAAGTTTCATTGTTTTGTTAAATACATTCATCTAAGTGAATGAATATTTCTGTAAAACTGAATACATACTAATTATAATAAGCAGCAATACGACGATCACTAATGCCACGACCATCTTCATCTGAGGAGGCAAGAGGGGGGAGATTAGTGCTGTTCCGTTTAAACAAATGCAAAAAATCTAAACTGGATCTCCAAAGAAATCTAGTAAATATTAAATCAGTCCCTCCAGGATTTCACGCTTGCAGAAACTGACGCAGAATCAAGCAAAGTCCGCACAATTCGGAGGAGCTTAAAATTTTTCAAAATTACCGCAGATTTCAGCCAGATGTCGTGTGACGTCATCACAACGCACATTCAGACAAAACCCTCTTCAATTCACGTCAAACATGAGTATAGGTTAAAAAAAAACATTTTGAAAAAGGCCGGCGCAAAATCGAGCATTTTTGGCTAAAACAATCACTAAAGAAACCCAAATGCAAAATCCTGTATGGACTGATGACGATATTTGGGGAAAAAAACTCCCTGCTTTACCATGTTATCAATTATCATTAAATATACAGTATAAAAGTCGTTAAATACATTAAATCAGTTATTTACCATGTGCTTATACTGTCCTACTTTAAATTGTATTGGAACCATTATAAACGGTGCCTTTACTTTTAAAACAAATTATTTTATCATCAAGTTCATTATTACTTCTGATTGAGGATGTGTATATATTTATTTTTCTACAACTCAACCATCCAGAGGTTTTTTGGGCCAGGAAACTGGCAGGTACTAGAGGACGCACCTTTATGTCCCGCCACCACATCCTCCGGTGTAGCTGTTTGGCCCGGCTGCTGAACGCAGACGCATTGTCTGACAGGCTCTCTGGAAAAATCACAGGATCAAGAAATGAACACTCGAGAACACTTTGGTCCACTGAATGACAGGACATGGTTACGCAACACACACCTATGAGTACTTATTTCAAAAAAGTTGAATCTGCGCAGTCATGATGTCCTGCCCATCCCACTACACTTGGATGAGCATCAGGCAAACTTCAAAGACTAGACTGATGTGGAAAGCATTGAGAAACAGTGGACACGTTTTTATTTTGTTTTTTTTTCTCTCCTTTCCCTCCCTCTGCTTATATAACAGCTCTACTGAGATCACTATTACTGGCCCAGTCCGTCTCCTGGATATGCTTGTTGACATTCAGTGGGCACAGAAAGTTTGGCTTGGTCTCCGCATCTGGAATTCTCAACCGTTCTCGTTAACAAGCATCAGAATAATGACAGTAAATTTAAAGGCACGTTGTCGGGCCATGTATCGCTCCACTCTCATGCTCAGTAATGCTCGGACACCGTCTCTTGAAGTTCAAGATCCTTATTCCGTTTGACAGAGAATCCCTGAGACTGACACGAAGTTAAGCAGTCTTTCACAAAGAGAAGCTGATATTCGCTGTGCCTGCTGGGTACAGGTATAAACAAGATCAAAACAGGCAGCTTTTCCTTCACCAAAGGCCAAGTACAATCATCTGAACAAGTCCTGAGGCAAAGCAGCACTCATGCTGAGCATGTGAGTAAATATACATCATTTAATAATAGACAGTCAGGTCCCTAAGTATTTGCACTGTGTCTTTTTTTGTTGTTTTGTTTTTTGTAATTTTGCCTCTGTACACCACCACAATGGATTTAAAATGAAGATCAAGATGTGATTGAAGTGTTGACTTTCAACTTAATTCAAGGAATTACAAATAATGCATTGACCGTTTAGGAACTACAACCAGTCTCTCCATTTTCACAGGCTCAAAAGTAATTGGACAATCATAAATATTAGGATTATTTTAAATACTTGGAAGCAAATCCTTTGCAGTCGATGACTGCCTGAAATCTGTAAACCATAGACATCAAAAACTTTAAAAACGGATAGGAAGACGCAAAATGTACCAAATAAAAAAAATCAACCCAAGAGCTTCTTAAAGCGAAAAAATTAAATATGTTCTTAAATGTCCGATGACCAGAACCCAATTGAGCATGCTTCATAATTACTGGAGACAAAACTGAAGACAGAAACATCCACAAACAAGCAAGCAGCAAATGAATGTGCCTGCAGTAAAGGCCTGGCAAAGCATCTCAAGCGAGGAAACTCAGCATTTGGTGATGTCCATGGGTTCCAGATGTCAGGCAGTCATTGACTGCAAAGGATTTGAATCCAAGTGTTAAAAACAACGCTACTGTTTATGATTACGTGCGTTTGTCTAATTACTTTTGAGCCTGTGAAAACGGAGGGACTCTGAAAAAAATTATGGCTGTAATTCCAAAACGGTTATTGCAATATTTTTCTATTTGTCCAAACCCATTGTTGTGGTGTACAGAGGTGAAGTTACAACAATAGTGTCGCTGTCTAAATACTTATGGACCTGACTGTACATAAATGAAGCCTAGACCAGATCAAACATGGAAGTTCAGAAAAACAAAGCTGTTAAGGTTCCTGTTCATAGATGACTGTCCCCATCCGAGTACATCTCTTTTTGGCCTGGCATTACACAAGATGCGAGCTGATGTCAGTTTCTTCCCTTTAAACAAGTTACAAGCCATGATGTCCAAAAGACCATAATGTTCTTTGCATCTAAACGTTATCATAATATTATAGTATTGTTATTACTACAGCTTTACTGCTAGCTTTGTGCAGCATAATAATAGTGTAAAGGTATAGGATACAGAGGAATATTATAAAAAAAAAAAAAAAAATTTATATATAATAAAATTACTGATAATATAATTTAAATGTAAATGAATGATTGGACCATTTTGTAGAAATGGAAATCCTACCTATTTTTTTTCCCTCCAAAGCATGAATTTTGATTTTAAGCTGTAGTTTTACATTATAGTTTGGAATACCTGTGATTTATTAATGCTTACTTTACGTACTTTACTTCTCGTCCAAACTACAGACGTCTGGACCGTAAATGTAATAGGCTCATCATGACTTTTTGCACGTAGACTGCTTTTTATTGTTTGATGAGAAAAGCATACGGTCTTTGCCAAGCTGTTCAGTATCTTACACACCCCTCTGGTCTGATGTTGCTCTAAAGATTGCTGCTCAAATGTTCCTTTGAGCCTTATGTAGAAATCTTTCAATATTTCACTGTGATATTTGTTCTTTTGAGTGTCATGCAGTTTAGAGTGATCATATGAGATATGAGAGACCGCTTTACCAGTCACAGTTACTTATGTAGACCAGGACAATCAAGCTAGTCAACACAAACAATGTGCACACTCAAATTCAAGATTTTTTCTTTAAAAGAAAGTGTGTGTAAAGTTTTATAGTGTCTACTTCTTAACGAAAACAGACAAGCTGCACCCCCCAAGTCACTGGTCCCAACTTGCATCATGGTTTTGACTACAATGTTTTCACAAATCTGTGCTGTCTGGTGTAAACAGCGCTTTTACTCACTTTATAATTACCAATTAAATTAATTTACATTTGATACTTCATTATATGACTATTTAAAAAAGAAATAAATAAAATAAATAATAAAAATTACCACCAAAAATTTCCCTTTATTTCACTATTTCCAAAACGTTTTTCAGTGCATCCTTAATAAATGGAGTTAACCGATACTTGTCTGTTATCCAAGTCGAAGATGCATTGATAGATTTCATTTCGCTTTACATTAAAGAACTCATTCTCAAGAAACATTCTCCATTTACCTCGGCAAGCAAGGTCACAAAAGTGAGACGAAAGCACTGGGAAAAAAAAGATTACTAACGTGAGATTAGGGGTGGGAGATGCTACACATAAGCATCGTCAGTCGGCTCATCTGCCTTTTTTACTGGAGGACTGGTGTATTTTTGAGCAATATCTGGCATCAGCACAGATAAATTACAGAGCTCTTATGCAAAATGTGGTAAAGGTTTGCAGGTCTGCTCTGTTATTCACAACAGGATCTCCTGAGATAATCCTTTCCTAATGCTTTGGCTCTGGGTTCCACAGGGACAACAACTCCTTTGACTAGTATACCTCATAAACTTCTACTGAACTGCAAACAAAGGGCAGGATATGTATTCAGTTTGCACCAGGAGTGACACACCGCTGTCTCAAATAACCTAGATCAGTGTTTCCTAATCCACAAATGTTTGCCCTTTCCCAGATCCCAGTGTAATTATACCGCTATTCAGTGATGTTTGGTCCAAGCATGTTGGTAGCTGTAATAGAGCCCCTGTGGACTATATTGAGAAACCTCCCTAGATACACATTTAATAGTAGAGGAATCAAATCACTTACAATACTAACCCAAGCAACCAGTGTGAAAAATCGACAAAATCTTTCTTAGGATGAAATGGGGGAAGAAATCACGTTAACTCCCCCCCCAAAAAAAAAAAAAAGAAAGGCATGTTTTAAAGTCATGTGGAGAAGTTGCCCAAAAACCTCCCGTTCTCACTGCCACAGTCGTAAACAGGATCCAGCCGACACAAGACACTGACAGCAGTAATCTAATTATTGACCTGATTCTGAATAAAACAGTATAGTGATTAAGGTGTTTACATGAGTCACTGTTAGAATATTCCTTTCATGTTCCTGTTTTACATGTTATAGAACATCAATTAACGGCACACGTCATTACGTCCCCACGCCATGCTGTCTGTCCGTCCGACGTCCCCTCCAGAATTTCACATATTGACAAATTCCGTCTTCCTTATGGTACTGTATACAGTTATGAGTGTTTAATTTTTACATTTACATTTATTCATTTAGCAGACGCTTTTATCCAAAGCGACTTACAAATGAGATCACACTCACACACCAATGGTAGCAGAGCTGCATGCAAGGCACTAACTTGCCATCGGGGTCAACTTAGGGTTCAGTGTCTTGCCCAAGGACACTTCGGCATGGGGTCACCCGGGCCGGGATTCGAACCACCAACTCCACGATTAGTGGATTAGTGGACAACCCGCTCTACCGACTGAACCACAGCCGCCCAATATTTAATTTTATGAAAGCTTAAAGTTAATTATTTGTCTTGCTATACGTACAAATAGACGACTGATTGAAGCCACGGGCTGCGTCCCAAACCACATACTTACTTACTATATAGTAGCCGAAGTACATGTATTTCTCCTACTATATAGCAGGTAATTATGCGGTTTCGGACGCAGCCATGCTCTCGTTTGCAATCAAACGGTTGAGCTCTGCCGTGTGTATACGTGTACTGTTGCAAAATGCGGTGAAATCTCCAACACGACGTTAAGTGTAATTAAGTGTCTGTAATACACTTCCAAAATGCGACTAAAACAGGAATACTCCAGATGTCCTAATTCGATTTTTGTTTACTTCGAGCATGATTTTAGTCAAATTAAGGTCATCAATAATTCTAGTTTCTTAATCAGAGTATCGTCTTAAATTGGTTAATATCGGATTACTGTTGTCCACTTGTGAAATAAGAAATGAAAATATGAACCATCATTAGCCTGGTAGTGCCTCAGGATGTTTAAAACATAGTTCACATAGTCCAAGGGTGGACAAATCATATATGCAAATACTATGTTTTGGTAGACCAGAAACCCAACCCATGTTAGCGAACATAAACGTAATAAAATGATTGTGAGCTAGTTAGTTAGTCAAGTGTATTAACTCAGACATGAAAATAGAGTGCCGCTTGGGTGTAGAAAAATGTCGCTCACATCAAAAACATTAAGATGTTTCTACATATAGCACATTCTTTTGGTTGTTAGTTTATTATTATTTCACCCTGATAGTACATGTTTATTCTAATGTGTGGTTTCTTCTACTTAATAGGGTTTGAAAACAAGGTCAGTCATGTGACTGATCATACTGATCATGTGATTACTTGTTAACATATAGAAGAAACAGCCAAAAAGCAGGCCTTAATGGCAGAAATGCGTAGGCATTAAAAAAACAAAAAAAAAAAAACAAAACTAAGTATGACTGAATCGCCAAGAGATGTTAAAGGCTTTTGAAAGAGTTTGTCCTCCCGAGTGCCTCAGATTTCTTTAACAATACTCAAGGTGACCGTGTGTTGTGCTAGGGGAGCTTGCACTTTATGTTGCTCAGTTGTCGGTGTTTGCACATACCCGAGTTCTGCGGATTCTGTAAAAGAAGTCGGTCATCCGTGCAGCCTAGTTAATCCAATTCATAAAAATAAATAAATAAATAAATACAAATAATAAAAAAACAGAACAGTGTGCACTATAGTTACAGCAATGAGGTGGGTCACACTAACTTAAAATATACTTATCGAATAAAAAAATGTTTGTTTTGTGAAGTCAACACTGAGTCATGACTTTTCTCTCTTTGGTATTTGACCGTGGGGGGGGGGGACCAAAAACCTAGTGCCCACTAGACTACTGATGCTACGTATCTGCCCTGACATGTACTCCTCTTGCTCCAGGCACCTGTGTGAGTGATTTGTCGACCCCATCCCTTGTAATGGATCACATTCTCTTCTGTGACAGATTGTACATCTCACCAGATTTATCCTGCAGGTCTTCTAGTCGTTCTCCACGTTCAATCACCTTCGAGATGTTCTCCTGCATCACATCAATGACCTCATCGACCTGAGACTGCACCCTGATGCATAAGAGTGAAACAGAGCATTGCAGTAGCTGTTAAAGAAGGTAAGACAAAATTTGAGCAAAAGTTCTTATACTTCGAAGGAGCCTTCAAAGGATTCAACAAGTGAAGTCAGGAGAGGATGTGTTCCCGTACAGATAATACACGATAGAGGTGCACGGGGCAGGCTATTTTGACATATAGTAGCACTGTGGCCACACCAACCTCGATTTAAAGTACACAACAGGTCCTGCAGTCAGTGACATGTGGTTACTGGAATGAACCGTCTTCAAAGCCAATTGTACAGGAGTCTCAGTCCAACGAGCCTACCACCTGCTGCAAACATGCACCTCATACCACCCACAGTTATACTGCTCGCTCCGCCAGTCTGGGACACCAAAACACTGGTCAGGCCAAGGGTGGCGGCCAACTGCAGAAACCTCACACTGACCTACCTAAACAATTTGCAGCATGGGCTGAACCACACCAGAGACCTGAGGATCAATGGAACTTAACGGTGTGGTTCAAATTCAAAACAAAAAGTGCATACCAATACCACAATTCCAAATGTCAACCTTGGGGTAGGGCAAAAAAACAAAACAAAAAGGTGTTTGTATTCACTCCATCAAATGTTTTGAATTATACACTTTCAAATGCAATTATTTTGTTCTGTCCTGGTAACCCAAACAATGAGCGAACCGTTTTTCTGATCATCAATGTGAATGCAGACTGGGTATGTCTGTGAAGAATGTCTCCATCACTGGAAAAGTGTGTTTTCAGAGATCTATTTATGAGAAGTTATGTAAGGTCACCAGGACCAAATTGCAAGCCACGTGCAGGAGAAAGTACATTTCTCTTGAACTAATAATGTTTCCTGTGCGTGTGTCCGTGCACGTGTGTGTCAATCTATTTGAAATTCCATTATTATTATTCACTCCATTTAACAACAATAGTGGACTGAAAATAATAATAATCAACCTGATACATCTGGTAACAACTTACTGTCTGATTTTGTCATTCTGGGGGCCAAACCTGGGTCCAGTTGGTCCTCTTCTGTAAGAAAATGAAGAAGAAGAAAAAAGACCAGGGTCTGCTTTTAAAGTCATTTCCCCATGTAATAAAATGTTAAATGCAGTCACATTTAACCACAAATATTCCTACACTGTGTGCGTTACTCACAAGAAGAAGTCTTCCTCCTCATCAGAGTCTTCCTCCAGTAAGTTTCTCTGTTGAAAAAGAAGGTCCGATCAGTTGCAGTTATTTCCTTTCCTACAGGTTAATGACTTTCTTTGTGTCTACTGCAAGACAATGAGCATACGTATGCATAAGCCGACGGGTAGTGCACAGATATTTGCAGTCCGTTTATTTCTTCTGAATCTGGCTGTCTTTTGGAAATGGAGTGATCTGAATGAGGAGTGTCTGCTTCACATGCAGTCCACATTATAATAATTTTTACACTGTGTTACTGTGACTAAATGCGTACGTCACAGATAACCAAGAGCTGTTCGAGAGAGCGGGAGAGGTTTAACATCATCTTTACGTGAATCCGTAACTGCACCCAGACTCCATGTGCAGGTCTGGAGTGTTTGGGCATTTCTTTTATACAGTATTATAAATATGAAATCCCTCTCTTTTTCAGAATTGGGTCAAATCGTCAGTGATTGTGTAACAACCACCTGAGAGACATATTACAAAAAGATCAGTTAGATGTTCTCACTTTGTTTGAACATGAAAATTTACGAAGAAAACTTCACAGGACATTTCTTTGGCTGTACTACGGCTCGGCATTGTCGACCGATGTTTTGCAGCTGGTTATTTCACGGACCCAAATACGGTGTGGACAGTGATAAACAGCAGCGTATAAAGGTTTTCCACACAAGCTAGATGTTCCATAGTAGACAGACAGACAGACATCCTCTAAAATGTGATGAAGGAGGTTAGATACAGGTCTTTATTCCTATGTAAACCCTACAGCTACAAGGCCCAGAATACAACCATCTTCATTTTGATTCCTGCTTATCTCACAGTTGTTTCTGTTTAACCTCCTAAATGTTACTCCTAATCATCTTACTGTCTCGTCCACCATCTTTTTCACATTAAACTTTTTTTTTCTGCCGTTTACCTCATGAAGAGACATGCAGGTAGACCGATTTTTGTAGACAAACGGCAATTTATGGTTTTATTTAACACCATGAAGAAGTAATAATATGTAAACTGTCATTTAGAGACCTAAAATTCTGAATAGGAATAAAAGTAAATGAGAAAATGAAGTATGAGTAATGCAAGGAGAAAGACATGAGAAAGAGCCAGGGATGGAGAAGAGGTCACATGGGTGAAAAACAATCAAGAACGCATACATGGACTGGTAGTCATTACCGGTGATCTGCTGGGAGGAAGAAAGGAGCAAGTGTGTGTGCTGTGGTTTGTTTTAATCTTCCTAATATCCTCCAACAATACAGAGACGTTTTGTTTACTGAGGTTAGAGGTTTAATTCAATTTAATGTTCATCCCTTTTGGTCCACATTCGCTCAAATCAGAATGGGGTTAGATGGGGTTAGAATGAGGCCCAAACCTTTTCCAGCACAAAGCAAGCTCCATGAAGCGAAAGTTTGACTAGGTTGGAGTGGTAGAACTTGAGTGGCCCGAGATCTGACACAAACGCTTTTGGGATAAACTAGATCAATTACTGCATCCCAAACCTCATCCTCACCCAACATTAGTACCTGAACCTCACTAAGGAGTTGAGGTTATTAGAACAGCAAAAGGCAGAATAAATCTTGAATGACATGTTCAACAAATACATATGGGTGTGATGGTCAGTTGTCCACAAACTTTTGGTCATATCGTGTGTACATGGACATCCAGTTTCTTTGGCTGCCAATATAAACAACCATCGTTCGCCACAGAACTTTCCAGTGACACCAAGAAAGAAACAACTCATTGTTGATGTGCTAAAATACTGAGCACATGCAGAAGGCTCCTGAAATGTGTATTCCATATTTGGAGTCTTCACTGTGTTGAAGACCCATTTAGACTTCAAAATTCCCACGATGCCCTGCGACATGGCACGTCTTACCCTCTCACTGCGCACGGAGCCGGTGACCTCGTCGTCGTTCAGGTGCCGCTTGAATTTGGGAGGCATGCTGGCGTCAGTCTGCTCCTCCCTCTCTGGCTCACTCTTTCAGGACCAAACGAGGAAAAAAAAAAATCAATCAATCAATCATTATAGCCTACAAAGTCAAAAAGCACTTAATAAACTCAATTAAAGTGCAAAAGTTTGCATCCACTATAGTGTGGGATGTCCCTATATAACCTAGGGTGAATAAAAGCTGGCAGAGATAACATATGCAAGAGGAGTAGAGGGACAAGAATTTAGATAGAGAGCTAGATGCAACAGGGAGAATGTTTAACTGAGAGGATCCCAAATCCGCCCCCTCCCCAAAAAAAAGCAATTGTAATTTACAAAGGTTGAACATACAAGCTATTAGAGAACATTTATAGCACACTAAAACACATCTTCATACTGATTGTCCTGTGTGTAAACCTGCTAGTGTTGTGACAAATGAGATAACAAAAATAAAATTAAGATTTACACATCCTAATTGTTTTTACACTTCATTACCAGATCATTTTTTTTTTTTACCATTTTTAGAAATAAATGCTAGAAAGAAAGCTAAACTGATCTGCTATAAGAACAATTTCAAGCTTGAAATTAACAAAAACAACAGCAAAGAACTCAATACTATAATTAGAGTTTGTTATATTTGTTTGATGACAATCCTCTAATTAAAACTACAAGCTACATTGATCTATATTTAAAGATTGCACAGTTACTGCAGTTTTTTGCAGGTAAAGATTCGTAAAGCTCCCACAGCAGCATGCCAGAACCTTTTTCTTATGAATACATGCATGTACACTTTGAGAACGCTTCAATTCTCACTGCAGACTTTCATGGAAGAACAATAAAGGAAACTCTTTAACTAGGGATGTACTAATGTGATTTTGGGAAGTTGATAGACACCACAGATGCTACATGGGGACATAGGGCACAAATTGTCTTGAAGCCTAGGTGTGGGTCACTGTGAATACATCAGTGCGGGATCAGATGATACTTAGGGTTTTTTCACACTTGAGTCCTCTTTAAAAGATCCGAACTCAGACCCCTTGAAGTGGACCAAAACGTGAACCAAGTGAACAAGGACCCAGTTCTCTTTACTTTCACAATGTTCCTGTAACTGAAAGAGGACTTGGATCCTTTTTTGGACCACTTAGGCAGTAATGATTGCTTTCTCAACACAAGCGAACCGCTCCAGAGTTCGTTTGCGATTGTTTTGGTGCAGATCCGAGCGCGATTGCCGTGTTCATGTGTGTCTAAACCAACCCGAACCAAGGGAGAAAATGCACCAGGTCCTGAAAAAGACACTCCAAATGAGTCAGGTGTGAAAACACCCTTAAAACTCTGTTCATACTGTTGCATTCTGGGTCCTAGTCCTCTTGCAATGCTGTGCATTGTACGTACAGCAATATTGCATAAATTACAATTTTATTAAGCCAACGTTATTATGAAAATAATGGCTATAATGGTTCTAGGAGCAGCTAAATAGGTAAAGCAAGATTGCAATGAATGTCCATGATCATCCTTGCTTAAGTGTCAACACTTGACATCCATTGGGTTCGCTCAGGGGCTTGTACCAAGAATTTCATCTAACAAATCATAGAGAGGCCACTTGACATCAGTTGACTGTCCACTAGATCGCAGTTTATCTCGTGTGGCCATAGATTTCTGGCATATGTTTTTTAATTTAACTCAGCACTGCAAGGCAGTCCGGGTAAATCCTCAGTTTTGCTGAAAAATGAAGAAACAATTGAATTTCTTTGGGTGGTAAATAGTCGTTTCTTAATATAGTATTAAGAACAGTTGTAATATTTGGAGAAGCGCAGCCGCTTCCTCATTTGTCCAGAACATCCCTCTTCCAGCAGAAGCAGCCGCTTCCTCATTTGTCCAGAACATCCCTCTTCCAGCAGACGCAGCCATGTTGAATAGCGAGGCCTGTATGAGAATTTGCGAATGGAAAAATCAAGCGAGCCCAGAGCGCTTTGTGTTCACGATGCACGTTTCTTATCGAATTGTACCGTAAGCTAAAAGCGAAGCATACTCAGACCACCTCCAAAGATGGTTGGTTCTTGGCTTTAAAAGGGTCTGAGTTCGTTTGGAGTGCTCACACATGGGCCAAAAATCCAAAGAACTGTGCTGAGACACCTGAAAAAGACCAAGTGTGAAAACACCCTTAGAGTGTTGGGGAAAGTGGGATTGATGCATTCGGACCTGTAGGAGCTTTTGTCTTCTTTTACTAATCCATGTTAACGAACACTTCAATGCAAATTAATTCTTGGAGCACAAAAGGAAATGGCCAATATCAAGATCCACTGGCCTGTTTTCCCTACAGCATCTAAAAGCTGCCAGTATGCTGCAGTCACTTCAGCAACCCTGTCTCTTCTCCTATACTGTAGAATCCAGACTATGAATTCCTCACTCTTTAATATCACTTGGGGCAATGAGACATGCTTGTAGACATGATGTCAATTTTCAAATATCATTTTGCAGAACATCTTTCCCGGTGGGGAGGGGGACAAAAAAAACAAAAAAAAACAAACCACAAACCAAAACAAAAAAAAATGTCCCCCTGCCACTCCCATCCCTTCAACCCAATATTCAGTAAGGAGGTGTGGTACCATTGAATCCACTGTCCCCTCTTCGAGATTGCTTTCTGCTTGTTGCGTTGGAAAAAACAGATGGAAAACAGACTCTTCTGGCCCACGTGCACGGCGAACGATCCAGAAATCAGGAGAAGAGAAAAACTGGGGATGCAAAGTCAAAAGCAGGAGAATAAAGAGAAACAGAGAGAGAGAGAGAGAGAGAGAGAGAGAGAGAGAAGGAATTCAGGAAAAGCACTTCAGTATGAATGAAAGAGAACGACGCAGGAAGAAATCCACATAACTTTCCAATAGTAATAACAGAAATTGGGAAGAAAATGAGAAATAATGAACAAAACATAAGAAGGACATGTGGATAGTGAGATATGAGGACAGTGTAGAATACATTAAAACCTTGATCAATCCAGTACTATCTACGGTTATGACCCAGGATATGATTCATCTGATCCCCAGGAAAGAAACCAACAAGAAGAAGACTAAACAAAAAGATCATGATAATGAAGTTTTAGCCCACATGGTCGTCAGAAATGGGAGGTGGGGTAGAACATGTAAATGTGAGATGTGGCAAATGAGAAGGTTTCCCACAATCAAAAATAACGTGTATTAATACATAATGTGTGTTTTTAAACTCAATGACTCGGTGTAGGAATCTATCACAGAGCTTTCACGAGTTGTATCAGCTAATTTTAAACACAACAGGACATAATATTGAATCAATACAGTACAGTTAAGCGAACTAGTCGACAGCGACCCCTGAGCTAAATTAACCTAGCCGGGTTAGCCATCTTATATTGCCTAACATTTTTGACAATACCATCGTTTGTGGTTTATAAAAGGTTTCAGGAGAAATACTAGCTCTATCCAAACTAATTTTTATGTTTGTGTCAAATCCACGTCGAGCTAAAAGTACGCGAGTGATAGTGATAGTGAGCTACATGTCAATGCCACCGGCTGCTCTGAGGCAGCACACTAGAGCACTACGTAGTGCAGTCAAGTGCGCGCGCGCGCGGGCGGGCGCGCGAGAGAAACGCAGTGTTCTAGCCTTACTGGCTACAGCTCCAATGGCAGGGCTCGCGATTATTACAGTCTTTCACAGCTACTACACACAGCGAGGAGGAGCATGGCAATGTCACGGCACATGAATAAAGCAGGAAGAAGAACAAACTGAACAGATGGAAAATCCTAAATGAAAAGCCAAGCCGCTAATACAGCTCTATCTGTGGGTCTCAGTAACACACACACACACACACACACACACACACACACACACACACACACACACACACACAGGCCTCTGTGAATGAACAGCATCAGAGCCGTGATATCAGTATCTACCTGTAGTTTGTTGTCCTTATGGGTCGAATGTTCCGTGTATAAAACGGTTAAAGGTAAACAAACCGGGGAGATAACGGATTTTCTGCCCTGGTGTTAGCGGTAAGTAGCAGCTAGACCGGAATACAGCACAATGATTCCCCTCTCATATGACCAGGAAGTGAACAGTCTCTCTCTCTCTCTCTCTCTCTCTCTATCTCTATCTCTCTCTATCTCTATCTCTCTCACACACACGCACACTTACTTACACACGCACTCGCCCACCCACTCACTCTCTCTCTCTCACACACACACACACTTACTTACACACGCACTCGCTCGCTCTCTCTCACACACACACACACACTCTCTCTCTCTCTTTCTCTCTCTCTCTCTCACACATACATGCACGCACACTTACTTACACACGCACTCGCTCGCTCTCTCTCACACACACACATACGCACACTTACTTACACACGCACTCGCCCACCCACTCTCTCTCTCTCACACACACACACACGCACGCACACTTACTTACACACGCACGCGCTCGCTCTCTCTCACACACACACACTCTCTCTCTTTCTTTCTCTCTCTCTCTCTCACACACACGCACGCACAATTACTTACACACGCGCTCGCTCTCTCTCTCTCACACTTACACACTCTCTCTCTCTTTCTCACTCTCTCTCTCTCTCTCTCTCACACACACTTACACACGCTCTCTGTCACTCACACTCGTTTACATGGACAGCAATAATCTAATTATTGACCTTATTCTAAGTAAGATAATAATGTAATTAAGGTGTTTACATGAGTCGCTTTTAGAATACTCCTGTTATGTTCCCATTTTACATGTTCATCCATCCATCCATCCATCCATCTTCAACCGCTTACTCCTTTTCAGGGTCACGGGGGAACCTGGAGCCTA
>JAFFST010053373.1:223369-238881 GCA_022414735.1 Noturus placidus
ACCTCTCCCAGAGTATCTGCCGCTCTAGGGGGTGCACACTACTCCCAAAAATAGTACAGAGCAAGTGGCATAATTGAAGATACCTAAAAAACTGAGACCTGGGAATCCCAAACTGTCGAACCAATTTTTCAAAAGATATCATCACACAACCCTCATAAAGATCCCCGAGTGTATTAACCCCCCTCGTGAGCCACTCTGACCAATAAAAAGGTTATTATTGATACGTAATTTGGGGTTTAGCCATAGGCTCGAGGCAACATTGAGATAAATATCAGAATCAAACACTCTGGACACTCTTGTCCAAACTGAGTGCAAGTGTGAAATAACGGGGTGTGATTTGACTCCTCTGGGTAGATTAATGGAAAGACTTTGCAGTGGAAAAATAGGGGCAAGAGCTTCTTGTTCAATGCAGGACCAGGGAGGGGCTCTCTCAGGTGGAAGTGACCAATGGGCCAAATGTCTAAGACCAAACGCATAATAATAAAACAGAATCTTAGGAAGGCCCAGCCCACCCTTGTCAATCGGCCTGTGTACCTTGTTGAAATTTAACCTGGGACGCTTACCATTCCAAATAATAGACTTCGCTATGCTCTCAAACTGCTTGAAGTAAGAAAGAGGGACATCTATAGGGAGAGATTGTAGCAGGTAATTGAATTTTGAAATACAACTCATTTTTATAACATTAACCTTCCCGATCATAGAATAACGTGCTTTTCTTGACCTATTGCTGACATACAGATTTCTCTGAAAGCACATTTTAATTTACACTCTCACCTCTTCTAATTTTTTCGCGTTTCCAGTCACAAACACCACGGATCTTCCAGCCGGTACTGCCATGTTTAATAAACCGTCGCGCCGCAGTTTGCCCCAATGACACATGATTAACCAATAGAATTACACAGTCCAAACTTTCCACCAATCATTGAACGCTTTGTATGTCCCGCCTTCACAAAACGTCTAATCGTTTGCAAGTGTTGTCGCGCGTCCGTCAAGGAAATGTGTCCGGGTTGAAACTCCAAAAACATGTGGGAAACGGCTTCAACTCGTGTTTATGAATTAGACTGCGAAGAAAATAATAATAATAATAATAATAATAATAATAATAACCATATATATGCAAGCAACATTATAGTTCGGAGCTCAAGAAAATATTTGTATTAAATCTGCAGCGTTTATAAAATTATGCTGCGGGTTCTGTGTGCTATAGGTTGGAGTAACTTATGTACTGCATGTTAAAGGCTGCTGGTGATCAGCATTTAAACAAATAAATTAAAATCGAGAAAGTGATTTTTGATCCAGCCACGATTTAAAAGAGGACATGAGTCTGTTGCCCAGAACAGCGGAAGAGTTCAGCTCTGCAGATTATTGGGAACGATTTTTCCGCAAACGGGGAGAAAAGGCTTTTGAGTGGTATGGGGACTACAACTCACTGTGTGGCGTCCTGCACAAATACATCAAACCCCGTGATAAGGTAATGACAGACTTTACACTCAGTAAACCTCTAATTAAAAACACTGAAACTGTACTGTAGGTTTGAATGTATTTAAATATATGGGAACTGATCTAAACAAAACAAACACCTGTAGACATGTGATCATCACACCCACATGTAGTTCTTCTCTAAACTGTTGCCACAAAGTTAGAAGCACACAATTGTATATGATGTCGTTGTATGCTGTAGAATTACAATTTTCCTTCACTGGAACTAAGAAGCCCAAACCTGTTCCAGCACAAAGCAAGCTCCATGAAGACATGGTGTGTTAAGGTTGGAGTGGAAGAACTCAATTGTTTTCTATCGAACCCTGACCGCAACCCCACTGAACACCTTTGGGATGTACTGGAACACCGACTGCACCCCAGACCTCCTGACCCAACACCAGTTTTTGTCCTCACTAATACTCTAGTATCTGAATGATCACAAATCCCCACAGCCACTCCCCAAAATCTAGTGGAAAGCCTTCCCAGAGTAGCGGTTATTATAACTATAAAGTGTGATTCATCTGGAATGAGATGTTCAGTAAGAACGTATGGGTGTGATGATATATATATGTTGTTTGCATAGATCATTCCATGGCCCACTAGTTTTAGAACATTGTTAGATGTACTAATGGAACTAGTGAAGTGCTTCAGCCTAAGGAGAACATCTTAGAATTAATATTTAGTTCAACTAATTTTTTTTCCCACAAAGCACTTTTACTGAAATCCTGATGTAGATTTTGATCCCTAAATAAGTGAAAGATGATAGTGTTGAGGAAAACTTCCTGAGATAATATGAGTAAGAAACCAGACTCAAAAAGAGACCACCCAACACAGCCAGTGAGATTAAAAATCATTACTCTTGCAAAATGTATACAATAAAGTCAAATTCTACCAGGTGTGTTGAAAGAGTGTTAAGTAAGAACATATTGCAAACAGGAGTCTGAATTCTAAATAATACCTTTCTCTGTATCAGGTTTTAGTGGTTGGCTGTGGAAACTCGGAGCTAAGTGAACAGCTTTACGATGTAGGCTACCGCCACTTAACCAACATCGACATTAGCGAAACAGTTGTTGCTCATATGAACCAGAGAAACATTCAGCGTCGTCCCGACCTCACCTTCCTTCAGGTAGATGCCACTGAGATGGGTTATGAAAACGGAAGCTTCCAGGCTGCTCTGGACAAGGGAACTCTAGATGCCATGGCCTCGGAGGAGGAGGGCGTTGTGGCGAGCAAAATGCTGGCTGAGGTAGGCCGAATTCTGACCGTGGGCGGCCGCTATGTATGTGTGACTCTCGCACAGGAGCACGTGATAAAGCTGGCAGTAGAGCATTTTGCTGAAGCTGGCTTTGCCATACGTATCCACTGCCTGAGCCAGCAGAAGCCAGACTTGGATTCATCCTCATTTGCTCTTCCTGTATTTGTTCTCATCTGCACCAAGTTCCGCCAGCCGCCTCCATTCAAAGTGCTGGAGATGTGCTCGGGGGAGGACAGTGCCCCGTGTAGGCTGGTGTCGGTTCCTGAGCTATTAGCTGCAGTAAAGGAACGGCAGGCGTATACACTCATGATCCAGAAGCTCAGAGGTGCCACAGACACTGCTTGCACACCATCCCTCACACTGTGCCACGCAGCCACTGGCTGTCCCCGATACACACTGACGGTGCAGGACGGTCCGCCTTCTGTCAAAGTTCCCCATACCAACCACTTTGCTATCTTTATTGGTAAGAGCCATTCCTCAAATGAATGTGTGCTCGTCTTTCCTAACTGCGACGCTAATGATTGTGTTTGATTCGTAAAGTTCCTCAGGGTCGAGAATCCGATTGGTTGTACAGTTCTGCCGAGGGTCGCACTCAGCTAGCCGCAAGCGCAAACTTCCGCCGACTGATAATTGTTGCGATGCATCGAGACCAAGAATATAAAGACATGCAAGCAGTCCAGTCCGAGCTCTCTCCCATGGTGATGGAACTGGCTCCTCCTGGCATGCCAGCCAATCAGCAGGTAAATAAGAGTCTTTTAAACATATTTTTTATAATCATTTGGAATATTGGGTCTGTACTTTATTCATCTTCCTGAATCTTGTCTCTGGTTTAGGTGCCATTCTTGTCTGTAGGAGGTGACCTGGGCTGGAGGGACGTGGTGGGCCGAGGCATCAGTGGCCTAACCGGGGAGTACTCTGTTGAAGATGTCCGAGGAGCGGATGGTCATGTCTACCGTAGACTGATCTTCATGAACAACACTCAGCTGGTGCAGTCTGAAAGCCGCCTGCGATCCGTGGCTACAAGTGAGTGATTTATATTCCCAGTGTAAGACCAAATAAACTTGTATTATGCCAAGACATCTGTATAACCAGATGTGTATTTAGCCGATAATGTTAATTGTCTTCAATTTTGTGTCTTTCTACTGCTTTTCCAGCTGGTTCTGCTCAGAAAAAGAAGAGCAAGAAAAAATCTAAACGCCCTGCTGCGGAAACCCCAGCTTCAGCTCACAAAAATCACACCGTAGATCGAGGATTTCTCTGTTGTACTCATCACGAGGTGATGATCGCAGGCTTTGCCATGCTAGGAAAGGAGACTGTTGGTAAGAAAGGTATGCTTTGCCAAACTATTCTGTGGTACAAGGGAATCACTATTAGGTCTTGAGTTCAATAGAAGCAGTAAAGCAGTAACTAAACTAAGACAACACTGTAAAAGAATAAAAGTAAAAGAATACTGGAAAAAAATTCCTGAAATTGGATAGATGCCGAGATGAATCGGATGATGATTCTTCATCGTTTGAAATATCCCTAATCCAGTGAATGTGGAATTTGTATCATGTCATATCTTGTATAATGGAACTTTTATAGCAAATGCGAATTTGTGTATTCCGGTAAAATCCGAACATTTGTGAAAAGGATGCACCAGCAGTGTATTACACATGTACAGTGCCCTCCACTAATATTGGCACCCTTGGTAAATATGAGCAAAGAAAAATTGTCTTTATTGTTTAAACTCTTTTGATCTTTTGTTTAAAAAAAAAAATCACAAAAATTCTCTGCTTTCATGGATATCAAATAATTATAGCACAACACAGCTGTTTTTGGTCTTACCCATAGTTATTTCTACCCCTGTGAAACACGAGGAGTATTTTTGTGAATTTTTCGGATAAAGGATAATCAATAAAGACAATTTTTCACAGCCTTCTTTGCTTATATTTACCAAGGGTGCCAATATTAGTGGAGGGAACTGTAATTATTACTCTGATCATGGGGATCTTCTTGTGTATGAAACATTATAAAACATTCATTCAATTCAATGTATTTGTATTTGTACAGCACTTTCAACGATTGACATTTTCATATATGTATGTATGGATGGATTGATGGATAGAGAGGGATGGAGGTGAGGAAAAACTCCTTGAGACAACATGAATAAGAAACCTTGAGAGGAATTTCTCTTCTATCTCTATATAATATGTAGTCAAAAAGTGCAATTGTGTTAACAGGAACGTATGAGCATCTGAAGAATATGACCATCAGAATTCCTTATAACTCTAACTTAAAGTCTGTTGTATCGACCAGAAATTATTAACTGTTCACAGATGGAGACTTGAACACAAGTTGTTCTTAGCAATTACTAAAGCTGTCCAAGGAAGAACATCCACAGCTATCTTTATGGTTTCTACGTGGTACAATCCACAGTAATCTTATGTATCTTTAGGCTGAACATGTGGGGCCATCCTTAGAAGCTGCGAGAGATTTTCAGGTGACAAAAACTGCAAACAGAAGTATGGCATCAAGATGGATCATGCAGGTCCAGAGAGCAGAAGGGTTTAGGATCACTGGTAACATGGGAGTAGTATGTGGAGCGAGGGAAGGAGATGGGTGGGGTGTGTGTGTAAATCATCTGTCCAGTGTAATCATATTGTGAATTTTCATCATTAACAATAGTTATTTTTTGCTGTGAAGTGTGTTTCAGACTGCTTGATATTTTCTGTTTTTTTCTGTTGGTCAGATGGTCAGGTATCAGTGTTTGTGGTGGGGCTGGGTGGTGGAGGGCTGCCCCAGTTCATACGGGACTTTGTGCCTGGTGCGTGGGTGGAGGTTGTGGAACTAGACCCGGCCGTAGTAGAGGTAGCAAAGACCTGGTTCGGGTTCCAGACTGACGACAGACTGAAGGTAATACTGGGAGATGGTCTAGAACACATCAGCACGCTGGAGAGTAAGGGTAAGAGTTTTTTTTTTTAAACAGTGTTACAGTAATATGTCTTATGCAAATTATTGCTGTAGTAGTTTTGGTTACATATTTTTGAATGTATTTGGAAACAGTAAACTAAGTGTTTAAATATCTACCATTCACAATTGTATTATGTTGACACTTCAAGCTAATATATTCACAGCACTGAACGGTACCGTCAGGTACAAATGTTATTGATTACAGTCTCTTTATAATGTGAATCAGCTTTAATGGGTCCATAGTACTTTTGTTCTAAAACAATAGATTTTTATAGGAAAAAGTTTGATATAGAGTAGATATGTTTTCAGTCATGTGTATACTTATGAAATGCCCCGTATGGACTGCCAGGAGACCGCACCCAACCCTCGTTATTCCCACTCCTCATTTCCACTCCTCATTCCATGCCTATTTATAGGAGGACATTCCTATGACGTCATCATGTTCGATGTTGACAGCAAGGACCGCTCCCTGGGAATGAGCTGCCCTCCTCCTGCCTTTGTAGAAACATCCCTATTAGCGAAAGTCTGCAAGTTGTTAACTCCTCGAGGTAGGCTAACTTCATCTCGGATGCCTTTCTTTTTCATTTAAGGCATTTAATACACGACAGTGATTATACTCTCTCCCCCAACTCAGGAGTGTTTATGTTAAACTTGGTGTGTCGTGACTCAGCTCTGAGGCAGTCGGTGTTGGAGCGTTTGCAGGCCGTGTTCCCGAGTGTGCTCTCTCGTCCTATTGAGGGTGAAGTGAACGAGGTGCTGCTGTGTTCCCGGGGTGGAGGTGAACGAGACAAACCAAACACCATCCCAAAGGAGCTGCAGCAGGCTGCCGAAAACCTACAAGGGATGCTGCGGAGCCACAGTCAGAATGCTCCCTTTAACCCTAAAATTGACATTTCTGTAATGCTGAAAGACCTGCGAGTAGCTTGAACTGTCTGTCAGGACGTGCGTGAGAATGAGGCACAGAAGTGCCCAGTTTAATACAGCTATAATTCTTTTAAAAATTGAAGTCAGCTTGCTTTAAAAGCAAAAGCACACTATTTTAGGTTGTCAGAACTATGTCATTATCAACAACATTGATTCTTTACATCTTGTTTTGTGCCTGATTTTTTTTTTTTTCTCCCCCATTCTTATAAGTGCAGTTTGTAATATTTAATTTATCCTAAGGCTTATAGTAATCATGAATTCAGAGCTATCTTATAAAACTTATTAAATGTTGCAATGCAGTTCACCTGGGTAATTTCTGCCTTTTGTTTACATTTTTCTGGCCCAGAAATGAGCACTGAACCAGATAGAACATCTGCTCAGCCCATTTTTCTTTTAAAGAAAGTTCATGAATCATTTACTATTTCAGAGGGGTCAGTTGTGAAGAAGATGCAGGGCTTTTCATTGCAATTTTGATATAAAAAAATGCCACTGTCAAACTACACGTCAAGACGGTCATGATCATTTGACATGGTGTGATGGTGGTAAAAACTAAGCTTTTATCATTTTGCTCATCTGGTAAGTAAACACATGGCACATGACTGAGTACAATACTATATTTACAGCAATTAGCAGAAACCCTTATCCAAAGCATCTGTATTTGTTCAAGCGTCCTTTAACAAAATCTTTTCAGCTCAATTTTACATAATTTTTGGATAAAATCATCTGTCAAATGAATAACTAAATGAAAAATGGTATAACGTATTAATGCAAGCCTATAGTTTTACATAGTCACATATAAAGTATCTGTTTAAAGTACTAATTTCTGTTGGAATTAATGAGGTAATGGAGATTTTTACATAAACTTGCATAAATAGTATGTAGTACCATGCATTTATTTCAACTGCTAATGTTTACTACATACATTTACTGTCCACTTTAATAGGCACATTAAATGCTCATTTATGCAGTTGTCCTGTCGGCAGTGATTGCAAAATAGATGATAGAGCAATAGAAAGACAGGGAACAAGTATGATCTCTGTGACTTTAACCATGGCATGGTTGTTGGTGCTAGAAGGGCTGGTATGAGTAGTTCAGTAACTGATGATCTGGGAATTTCAGAGGAAAATGAGAGTGACCAGATTGGTTTGAGCTGCCAGAAAGTCTAGTAACTCAAATAAGCTCTCTCTAAAACTGTGGTGAGCAGAAAAGCATCTGGACAGTGACTGGAAAAGACCAGGTTTGGGTGAGTGTCTGCACATGATAGCCTCATGATTCTTCTTCTTAACTGACAGGAATGGATCCTGATGTGGTCTTCTGCTGTTGTAACTCATCCACCTCAAGGTTCAAGGTTTTGTGCATGCTAAGATGCTTTTCTGCTCATAACTGTTGTATATACTGATTATATGAGTTAGTATATCCATCTCAAACCAATCTGGTCATTCTCATTTGATCTCTTTAATCAACAAGGTGTTTCAGCCTGCAGATTATGCTCACAGGATGTTTTGTTGTTGTTTGCATCATTCTGTATAAACTAGTTTTGTGTGAAAATCCCAGGAGATCAGCAGTTTCTGAATTACTCAAACCCAGCCCATCTGGTACCAACAACCATGCCACGGTTAAAGTCACCGAGATCCCACTTTTTCTCCTTTCTGATGGTTGATGTGAACATTAACTGAACCTCTTGACCAGTAGGATTTTATGCATTGAGTTGCTGCCACATGATCACCTGATTAGATAACCACGTAAATGTTCAGGTCTACAGGTGTTCCTATTAAAGTCAATAGTGTGTGTATATAATACAGTAACAAAAAAGTTTTTGTTATTTTAATGCAATAATAATATAATTGCTCTGCTGGGGACAAAAACCAATAGAAATCATCACAGTAATTCTAATGGTTTACACAACAAATACTATAAACCATCAGCTAACCATCCATCCATCCATCCATCTTCATCCGCGGGGAACCTGGAGCCTATCCCAGGAGGCATCGGGCACAAGGCGGGGTACACCCTGGACAGGGTGCCAGTCCATCGCAGGGCACAATCACATACACACACTACGGACACTTTAGACACGCCAATCAGCCTACCATGCATGTCTTTGGACTGGGGAGGAAACCGGAGTACCCGGAGGAAACCCCCGACACACGGGGAGAACATGCAAACTCCACACACACATGGCCCTGGCGGGACTCGAACCCCGGCTACCATTACAACAATTACCATTACTATTAGTAGTCCTTAAAAGTGTTCACTAGACATAACATGCCAGCAATAGAAGGCAACAGATTACCAGACCCACAGGGACCATTAGTTTTCATTAAAACCAATACAGTTCCCATTAAAACCATTACAAATTCTTTGAGGGTTTCTATAGTTTTTTTTTTTTCTAACTGGGTGTACTGAATACGTGTGTATACAGTAATACATAAAACTAAAGAAATGTAGATCTATTATTCATTTATTTTAAAAAGTTGGAGGGAAACACTGCAGAATTCCCAGCATGCCTCAGAGTCCAGACTCGTTATTTTTACTGTAGCACTCGACTTATCTACTGCAAACTGCACACTGTCACTCTGAAGGAAAAACACTTCTGTGTACCACATTGGCTGTCATAAAAAGCTTTAAAGGGATTTTAAATACCTACACATGGAACATTAAGGCTTATAAAAGGCATATTAACTATAAGTAAATTTATTAGAAAGGAAGAGTGTTGTAGGTAGTAGTGAATTAGCAGTCCTGTCTGTCTCGGGTAAGCAGGCTGATGGCGTTTGCGCATGCGCCAATGTCGACCGTAATCTGTCAGTGTTCCAGCTGAGAGAGAGAACAGAGACAAGAACCGAACCGAAGAAGTGGAGACTTTTCCCGCATGCCAGACTTGTTTGAACTACTTCGTGTCAGTGCTGTGGTGTAGGAAAGAAAGATAAACAGTTGGAGGATAGCTAACTTTCACCGTGTGTGCGTCTAGAACTGGACCCCGAGCCTAAATAGCTGAGAAGTGACAGCAAAACAAGACGAGGACGGGGGTAAGATACCAGACTTTATTCATCTGCATTATCAAGGTTCTCTTGTTTTAATGGACAAAAAGGACAACAACTTTTCAGTCAGAGATATTTGGAAACGCGTAAAGGCATCAGTAAACCTGCTGGAGGAAAAAAAACTCGCACACAATAGAAACCTTCATAGAATTTGTAATGGTTATAATGGGAATGGGTTTTAATGGAAACTGTAACGGTCCCTGTGGGTCTCTACTAGTCATTTGTGGCATTTTATTGGTGGCATGGTATGTCTAGTGGATACCATTAAGGACAAATAATAGTTTTAATAATTAGCTGATGGTTTGTAATTGTGTTTATAGTGGAAACCATTAGAATTTCTGTGATGGTTTCTATTGTTTTGGTTTTTTTTTCCAGCAGGGCAAACACACCGTTTTCCCCAGATTTCCATTTGCACTCTCTGGATGATTTGTGCAGTGTCGAGGTTGTTTTGTGTGTAATCATGGGGAACCAGGGGATGCAGGAGCTCATTCCGATGGTGAACAGACTCCACGAGGCGTTCGCTGTCCTCGGCCGGAGCTGCAGTCTGGAACTGCCGCAGATCGCCGTGGTGGGAGGACAGAGTGCGGGCAAGTCTTCCGTCCTCGAGAACTTCGTAGGCAGGTAGGTGATCACATGTCTCACTGAGGGCTTTTATTATAATATGATGGTACAGGATGTAGGGGCGCACGGTGGCTTAGTGGTTAGCACGTTCGCCTCACACCTCCAGGGTCCGGGGTTCGAGTCCCGCCGGGGCCATGTGTGTGCGGAGTTTGCATGTTCTCCCCGTGTGTCGGGGGTTTCCTCCGGGTACTCCATGCATGGTAGGTTGATTGGCGTGTCTAAAGTGTCCGTAGTGTATGAATTGGTGTGAGCGTGTGTGTGATTGTGCCCTGTGATGGACTGGCACCCTGTCCAGGGTGTACCCCGCCTTGTGCCCGATGCCTCCTGGGATAGGCTCCAGGTTCCCCGTGACCCTGACAAGGAGTAAGCGGTTGAAGATGGATGGATGGATGGTACAGGATGTGCTGTGTGGTGGCAACAGGTGCAGAGGCTCCTGCACTCATCTGTAGTCTGCAGCCGCTTCTTCATCTCCATCCTCCTTCTCCTGCCAAGTGCAAGGATCAGGAGCCAAGAACATGTTCATGCAAAGCGATCGAGACTTCACTTCATTCTGCTGGATGCAGGGATTTAACATTTTTAGCAGACAAAAAGCTTTATATCTGGCATATGTTTTAGAGGACATAGATAGATGGATCTGAGACAAATACTTCCAGAGATGGGAAACATCGAGGAAAGGTTGGTCTGCCGGTAGATCCTTTATTTTTATTTGTAATTCCCTTCATAGCATTGAAGGCAGGTTTAATTTGAGTGTCTTCTGAAAGTCCTTGTCAGACCCACACCAACACTGAGCTTAATAAGCTTTACTTATGAAAACCTGAAATCATTTTTGTGCCACATTTGTGATTGTTGAGTCATCCATTAAACAAATGCAATACACAATTCTATAATGATTATATAATTATTATTCATTTATAGTAGCTACAGCTAATAATAATAATAATAATAATAATAATAATAATTATTATTATTATTATTACTATTATTATTATAATTTAGAAACCCTGTGTTCGTGGAATTTGCATGTTTCCCCCTTGTTTCGGAGGTTTCCTCCCACAATCCAAAGACGTGTTGTAGGTTGATTGGCATTTCCAAATTGTCCATAGTGAGTGAATGTGTATGATTGTGCCCTGTGATGTGTTGGTATCCGTTGGTGTCCCCTGCCTTGTTCCCCGAGTTCACTGAGATCCCTGCGACCCTGTATAGGATAAGCAGTACAGAAAACAGATGGATGGATTGAATAAGGATAATACAATAAATCATACATTATATACACTATATGCCCATAAGTATGTGGACACCTGCCATTACACCCATATGTGTTCCTTCCCCACTCTGTTGCCAGGAAGTTCAAAGCATACAATTGTGTAGAATATCTCTGTATGCTGCAGCATTAACATTTCCCTTCACTGGAACTAAGATGCTCAAACCTGTTCCAGCATGACATTGCCGCTGTGCAAAAAGCGAGCTTCATGAAGAGACGATTCTCCATGGTTGGACTGGAAGAACTCGAGTGTCCTGCACAGAGCCCTGACCTCAACCCCACTGAACACATTTGGGATGAATGCCAACTGCACCCCAGACCTCCTCACCAACATCAGGGCCTCACACAAATCCCTACAGCCACGCTCCAAAATCTAGTGGAATGCCTTCCCAGAAGAGTGGAGGTTATTATAACAGCTAAGGTGGATAAATCTGGAATGGGATGGTCAACAAGCACGTATGGGTGTCATGGTCAGGTCTCCACAAACGTTTGGCAATATAGTGTGTATTTATACAGTAAATTATCTATATTTATACTTCCAGGTTATCTGGTTACTTCCCATGTCCCAGAATCAGGCCAGTAGGTAGACATTACATTGCCCCTGGGTGTGAATGAATGTGTGAATGTGTTTGTGCATAGTGCCCTGCGATGGACCATCCTCGGAGTGTGTCCATCTTGCACGCGGTGTTCCTGGGATAGACTCTGGATCCAAAGCATCCGTGATCCAGATAAAGCATGATGAATTTTGATGCATTATTTAAAAAATATATATTAAAACGGTGGGAAACAACGGCAAGTCAATTGAGAGACTTGAACAGACATAAAAAAAAATTTCTTAGGTTCTGAAATTAAGTTTGTCTGTGTGTTAATATGCCGTTGCTTCCATGTTACTTTGCTTTGAAAAGGAGTGCAGCTGCTTTACAGAAGATGCTCGCTTGCCAAGAGAGTTTCCTTGACGATGTTTTGGGCCTGTCCACAGGAAACCGGGATTGTTAGTGAAAACCAGGCCATTGTTTGTCATGCACGGTTTTAACGAGTGGGGAAGTGAGGTGAAGGTTAGCTGTTTCAGATGACCGTTTCTGATATAGAGCAGAAGCAAAAGTCTTATCTTTGACTCCTGGGGTGTATGTGTGTGTGTGTGTACCATATCAGATATACTCCTCACCTGTATCCAGATATAAAAGGGAGTGAGAGAAAACACCAGTTACTTCATTATGTGACCCACATACTATAAGAAATAAGGCCACTCAAAGTCTTGTCTTATGCAGCACATGGCAAAATGGGTTTTCCTCTCTGCAGCAGATTAATAAAGCAATTCACAGATTACTTTGTTCTCTCAGATGTCTGTTACTGATGCTCAACCCCTGTTACCTGCTTTGCTTTTGATTGAGCTGTTAGTTTCACATGTTCTCATCATGTGGGTTTTCTTCAGGTTCTCCAGTTTTCCTCCGCCTCCCAAAAATATATCGGTAAATTACCTCAAAGTGTGAATGAGTGTACAAATGAGTGTATGGTGCCCTGTGATGGACTGGTGTCCCATCCTCAGGCACAGTGTTCCTGGGATAGGCTCACAATCCACCACAAACCTGACCAGGATAAAGCAGATAGTGAAGATGAATGAATGAATATTAGATGCTTTTTCTTTAATATATAATGAAGCTATGGATAAGCCTGTGGTTTACATGATGGCCTGTTCAGAGTACTGTATATTATTTAAAAGAATTTGTAGATGTAGCCATAGCGATGGCTCAAGCCATCTGTCCTTGCCTACTGTTCATCGAGGCCTGCGGATATGAGAGGGTTGACTAGATGCTGAAGGAGATGAAGAAGGAGAGAGGGATGGCAGAGAAGGAAAGAATTGCTTAAGGGAAAATAAGTATGAGAGAGAGAGACATAATGGATCTGTGTGTATATATATATATATATATATATATATATATATACAGTATATATACACACACACACAATTATATATATGTGTGTGTGGGTGTGTGTATGTACAACCCCAATTCTGAAAAAATTTGGAGAGTATGGGCAATGCTAATAAAAACAAAGAGGAGTGATTTGTAAATGTACTTTGACTTGTATTCATACATATAAAGACAAGTTATTTGATATTTTGCATAATCAGCTGCATGGTTTTTTTGAAAATAAACATTTATTTTGAAATTGATTCATGCAACATGTTCCAAAAAAGTTGGGACAGGGGCAATTTAGGACTAATAGCGATGTAGCAAGTTGAAATAAGAAAGTGAAGTGAAACAGGTGAGGCAATAGTCTCGAAAAAAGGCAGAGTTCGTCAAGAGCAAGGATGGGTCGGGACTCGCCAATCTGACAACAATGCTTCAGCGAATAATCCAACACTTTGAGAACAACATTCCCCAAAGACAAATCGGTAGGATTTTGGACCTTCTACAGTGCACAGTATAATTAAAAGATTAAAGGAATCTGGTCAAATCTCGGTGCATAAAGGGCAATGCCGAAAAGCACTTCTGAATGCATGTGATCTCAGACGTCACTGTCTTAAAAACCGTCATGAGTCTGTAATGGATATCCTGACATGGGCTCTGGAATACATTGATAAACCTTTGTCAGTCAACACCATTTGCCGCTGCATTCACAGATACAAGTAAATGGTATATGGTAAAGTTAAGGCTTTACAATGCAGAAGCCTTACTTCAACACTGTCCTGAAGCGCCGCCGACTTCTCTGGGCTCGGTCTCGTCTGAGATGGACAGTAGCTCAATGGAATCGTGTTTTGTGGTCCAACAAGTCAGCATTTCAAATTTTTGGACAAAACATCTGTCGTGTTTTACAGGCCAAAGAGGAAAAGGACCATCCAAGCTGTTATCAGAGTCAGTTCCGAAAGCCAGTGTCTGTCATGGCACAGGGGTGTGTCAGTGCCTATGGCATGAGTAACTTTTGGAGCAACATATGCTGCCATCCAGAGCAGGACAACGCCAAACCAAATTCTGCCGTTATTACAAGCGCATGGTTGTGTAAGCAGAGAGTGCGGGTGCTAGCATGGCCTCCCTGCTGTCCTGACCTGTCTCTGATTGAGAATGTGTGGTGCATAATGAAGCACAAAATAAGGCAACAAAGGTCCTGTGCAGTTGTGCAACTGAAGAAATGCATAAAGGATGAATGGGACAAAATTCCGCTTGCTAAACTTAACCAGCAGGTGTCTTCACTCAGCGCCCAAAGGCTCAATAAGTGTTATTAAAAGAAAACGGGATTTTTCACAGGGGTAAACAGTCGACTGTCTTAACTTTTTTGGAGTGCGTTGCAATCATCAGATTTGAAATGAGGGTATATAGTCAAAAATAAATTAAATTCACAAAGTAAAACCTCAAATAACGTGTTAATAAAGTGTTTTCAATATACGTAGTACAGGATGAACTGAAGTTTCATTGTCTATATATATATATACCCCAGGTGTGAGGCGAACTTACTAACCACTAAGCCACCATGCGCCCGATATATATATATATATATATGTGTGTGTGTGTATGTATGTATGTATGTATGTATGTATGTATGTATGTGTGTGTGTGTATATATATATATATATATATATATATGGGGCGCATGGTGGCTTAGTGGTTAGCACGTTCGCCTCACACATTTCCAGGGGTTTGAGTCCCGCTGGGGCCATGTGTGTGCAGAGTTTGCATGTTCCCCCTGTGCATCGGGGGTTTCCTCCGGGTACTCTGGTTTCCTCCCCCAGTCCAAAGACATGTATGGTAGGCTGATTGGCATGTCTAAAGTGTCCGTAGACAAAGGGATCCAAAGGGATCCGTAGTGTATGAATGGGTTATGAATGATTGTACGATCCTGCGATGGACTGGCACCCTGTCCAGGGTGTACCCCGCCTTGTGCCCGATGCCTCCTGGGATAGGCTCCAGGTTCCCCCGTGACCCTGAAAAGGAGTAAGCGGTAGAAGATGGATGGATGGATGGATGTGTGTGTGTGTGTGTGCTTG
>JAFFST010053373.1:239895-257914 GCA_022414735.1 Noturus placidus
ATATATATAGTATATATATTATATACATACATACATATGCTGTTGCACCCATTCAGAAAATGGTAAACAAGCTTTACTGACTCAACCTTCTCCAGTAAAACAGGAACATGGGGAAAAAGAGAGGTACAGCAGTCTGAATGAAAGCATTGTCATGGACTGAACATCGAGGTCAGGGCAAATGATGAGAATGAATGGAGTTTAGTCTAATAATAATACGACACATTGTAGAGGAGGAATGTGGATGTGCCAGAGTTGATTCCTGATTAAACGGGGCAAAGTAATCCAAAACATCTCGACTCCACAGCCAAAGGGATACAGATTAGGTTCTAACTACAACATGGCCTGTTGTGATGTTTCGTAGTGACTGAGGGATCCTACATGAAAGTGTTTTTGTTTCTTTTCAGATCTTTAATATTTATTTGTGAGCCGGCTAAGGTTTTACCTGACATCTCCATCTCCTTAGCTCTCTCGTATGTTTAACTGGGTCTCTTCCTGAGGGAGGTCCCTCTCTATTTTGGATTGTGTTTCTGATTTAGCTTCAGACACCCTGATTCCTGCATCATCACCTGAATTTCTGAGCCACAAATCTCGTCCTTTGTGCACTCCATATGTTTATTCACTACATAATAATAAATGAAGGAAAGACATATTAGAAGCCCAAGGACTTGGTTTGTTTTTGTCAAGAAGTCCATTGTGTTTTTTGAGAAATTAAACAAAATAAATTCATGCCAAGGGCACTTTTGTTTTTGTTGCTTTCATGGTTTAAACTCGTTTGCATGCTTTCTTATTTCAATAGTAAGAAGCCTTAGTGTTAGTTTCATGAAGAACACAATCCCATCAATTATCATCTCTCCAAGACAGATCTATGGAAAGAACTATAGACGTTGTTCAATTTGAAAACCTGAGATTGTTTTTACAAGACATTGATAGTAGGACATCATGTTATGTTCAAAAATGGGCAAACTGCAACACATTGTGATTGCAGTATGACCTGTAATATGTTTATTCTCTATAATTAGTCACATCTTTGGACTACTGGAGAACCATTGTTGGTCCTTAATTGTATCGTGTCACCAATCAGTCTGCTTCTTATTCAACTTGGATCTGAACTAGGGGGCATGGTGGCTTAGTGGTTAGCACATTTGCCTCGCATCTCTGGTGTTGGGGGGTTCAAATCCCATCTCTGCCCTGTTTGCACAGAGCTTGCATGTACCTCCAGTTGCTCAGGTTTCATCCCTCAGTTGAAAGATACAGAGTGTAGGCTGATTGGCATTGGAAAATGGATGGCTCTGTCCTACTTTTGTCTCTGTTATGTAGTTTTGTCACTTGAATTTCAGACTCTTTGGTATGATACTTTGGTGTCAACTTCAACTTTTAACAAAATGGTGTGTCCTGTATTTTATCTTTATGACTGAACACACACCATATATGCACTGTACCCTGTAGCACTAATTTACACCCTGTCCTATATATGGAGTCAGGAGGGTAATAAGTGTGTCTGGAATAGGCAGGGAGAGTTGTTGGGTTTACAGTTTCACCACATCACTGACACATTGCCTGGCCTTGTCTAAGAATGCTGTCTTTCCTGGCACTGTTCCAGGGGTGTGTATGGTTAAAATGAATCTGTCTATTTTTTTCCCCAAGGGATTTGTTACCAAGAGGCTCAGGGATTGTCACTCGAAGACCACTTGTGTTACAGCTAATCAGCTCCAGCTCAGGTAGGTACACACGTACATTTTCACACAGTATGTACAGTATATACAAGCGACCCTGTTGTGTGACTGCACAGGACTGACTCGCTGACTCTGTGAAACTTTGCGCTGTGCTTTCTGAGCCATGACGGAGTTCCAGATTTGATAAGCTTTTGCATTTTAGTTAGTGAAGGAAAAGTAAAGGTGTGACTGCTGAATGTTTGATTCCATGCATGGATTTTTTTTTAACCACTGGGGGTCAGTGTGTCCCCATCTGTTTCCATCAAGCGTTCAATGGAACAACTTGTAGCCGACTGTCAGTACATTTACGTGGACAACAATAATCCGATATTAACCGATTAAGACAATAGTTTGATTAAGAACCTTGCATGTAAACAGTAATTTATTGATGATCTTAATCTGACTAAAGTCATACTTCAAGTAAACACAAATCAAATTAAGACATGTGGAGTATTCCTGTTTTACTCGCATTATGGAAGTGCATTACAGACATGTACACACCTTAATCACACTATTAACATCGTGTGGGAGTTTTCACCACATTTTGCGACAGGACACGTACACACATGGTAGTGCTCAAACTTTTGACGGAAAACAAGAGAGGACGCTGCGTCCGAAACTGCGTACTTACCTATTATATATAGTAGGAGAATTACATGTACTTCGGTTATAATATAGTAGATATGTGTGCGGTTTCGGACACATCCCATGGCTTCAAGCAGTCGTCTATGTGCACGGGCCGCTGACGCTCAGGTGGTAGAGCGGGTTGTCCACTGATCGTAGGGTTGGAGGTTCCATTCCCGGCCCACATGACCCCACATGCTGGAGTGTCCTTGGGCGAGACACTGAACCCTATGTTGCTCCCGATGGGAAGTTAGCGCCTTGCATGGCAGCTCTGCTATCATTGGTGTTTGAGTGTGTGTGTGAAAGGGTGAATGAGACACAGTGTAAAGCGCCTTGGATAAAAGTGCTATATAAGTGCGCCATTTACAATTTACGTATAGCATGACAAATAATTAACTGCACTTGAAGCTTTCGTAAAATTAAAAATGAAACACCCAAAACTGTATACGGTCCCATAACGAAGACGAACTGTATGCCAATATGTGAAATTCTGGAGGGACGTCGGACAGCGTGGCGCGGGGACGTTATGATGTGTGCCGTTAATTGATCTATGTTCTATAACATGTAAAACAGGAACATGAAATGAGCATTCTGAAAGTGACTCATGTAAACACTTTAATCAGAATATTGTCTTATTCAGAATAAGGTCAAAAATTTGATTACTGTTGTCCATGTAAACATAGTCTATGAAAGGTTAAGTTAGTGTCTTAATTAATTTATTAAATGCATTTCATTTGTTCTCCCATGCGCTCTTTCTCACCTCTCCTTCCATCGGTTCTCATAGAGTATGCCGAGTTCCTGCACTGTAAAGGGAAGAAGTTTACGAACTTTGCTGAGGTTCGACAAGAGATTGAAGCAGAGACAGACAGAGTAACAGGAGCCAATAAGGGCATTTCCTCCATTCCCATCAACCTACGTGTTTACTCACCAAACGGTACGATCATCACCTTAACAACACTCATCTCCTAAAATGGTGTTTTTACGTTAAACATCATACAGTTATTTAACAAGTGAATGTGTTGTCATTTTCCTTCTCTCTCAGTGCTCAACCTGACTCTAGTAGACTTGCCGGGTATCACTAAGGTTCCAGTAGGGGATCAGCCTCCAGACATTGAATACCAGATCAGAGACATGATCATGCAGTACATTTGCCGGGAAAACTGCCTCATCCTGGCTGTCACACCCGCAAACATGGACCTGGCCAACTCGGACGCCCTCAAACTGGCCAAAGATGTCGACCCACAAGGTGAGGGACAACAGAACAATACTGAATGTGCAATACTGAGTTTCCTCAGGATTTGTTTCGTCATGATCTTTGGTTCCTTTGTCTCAGGTCAGAGGACCATCGGCGTCATCACTAAACTAGATTTGATGGACGATGGGACAGATGCCAGAGACGTGCTGGAGAACAGGGTACTACCCTTACGTAGAGGTAGACTGTGCTTAATCAGTCGGCTGTTAGGCCTTAACAGAGGCTAGTAGTGAATGCAATCAGTGTGCTTTTCAGTTAATGTTACTGGCACTGTCCGTACAGTAATATTTTCATATCAGTATGAGCATGTGTGGACAAATGTTGTGTGTGTAAAGCCTTTTAACTGTAAGTGAATCTGTATGAGGTCATGGTGTTGATATGAGACAAGTTCCCTTCCTGTAGTCCCACTGCCACAGGGTTTAGGTTACAGCCAGAGCTGGTCTATAGGAATTGAACCGGTGCCAAGCAGTGTAAGCCGTGCTCTTCACAGCAGCTAAAGCAAGGCCAGGTGCTGGGCCTTCATGCTTCCTGCTTGCACTTTACTGCATTAGAGACACACACACACACACACACATCCTACAGACTTTTTTTTATTTTCCATTCAGATTACTGTAGAACACTCTGTAAATATACTTCAGTTTTACAGTATCTTATAGACGTTCTATATAGACAGTATAATATTTGATTATTTCTTTTCATATCGCCTTTCATTTGCATATTTACTATTTCTATGGCAAAGAGCCTCTCTACTAATGTGTATAAGTCTCTGTGTGTATGAATCTGGGATTGATGTAGGTTACATTGGAGTGGTGAATCGCAGTCAGAAGGACATTGAGGGGAAGAAGGACATCGGCGTGGCTATTGCTGCAGAGCGGGTGTTTTTCCTGTCTCATCCAGCTTACAAGCACATGGCCGACCACATGGGCACACCTTACCTGCAGAGGGTTCTCAACCAAGTGAGAGACAGACTTTATTAAATAAATAAATAAATAAATAAATAAATATATATAATATATGTGTGTGTGTATATATATATATATATATATGTGTGTGTGTGTGTATATATGTATATAGCCTGAGGTGAGGTATTAATAACAGAATATTTAGGCTACATTGCAGCTTATCACCTGCAAATCATCACACAGACATCCAAAGGGTCTCTGTGGACCCTTATATCCTTATCCCTTCCTTATATCCTTATCCTCTGTGGACCCTTATATCCTTATCCTATAAGTCCTATGTGGATATAGAAACATATACTAGCATTGAGTTGTATGGTAACTCTCTCGTATCCCTAGCAACTGACCAATCACATCCGGGACACACTACCGGAGTTCCGTAACCGGCTGCTGTCTCAGCTATTCTCACTGGATAAAGAGGCTGAGGAATACAGACACACAGACCCTGATGACCACTCACGCAAGACCAAAGCACTGATGCAGTGAGTAAAACAGACACATACAAACGTTCGCAAGTCAGAATAGTTACATGTGAACCCGGAATTTTATGTAGACCTGTAAGGTTAATGAAGTTAACAAGTAATAATCAAAGATTTGGTGACGTACTGTAAACCTTCTTCAACGGGAAGAAAAGTTTGGACACCAGACATTCTTGGCAGATCGATTTTTTTTGTTTGAAATTTTGCTCTCAATATTGCTGTAAAACACTACGAGTAATGAATTCACATGGCCCTGATATCCATTTCCCGAAAGCTTTTTTTTTTCCTTTTTTTTTTCTTTTTTTTTTCTTCAAATTTAATGAAGTGAGTTGTTCTTGACAATACACACAGGTTTTGACACACAAATTCTGTCTTCACACTAACAAAAAACACATTCTCACAAATCGAGTGCTCCACTTATAGCTGTTTAACCAAGTATCTTTGTGTCTTTCCCTCTCTGTCATCCAGGCTAATCCAGCACTTTGGACTGAACTTTGAAAAGATGATTGAGGGCTCTGGTGACCAAGTGGACACCGTTCAGCTTTCAGGAGGAGCCAAAATCAATCGCATCTTTCATGAGCGCTTTCCCTTTGAGCTAGTCAAGGTGAGTGCCGGTCATCACACATCTGCTTCACTGATTAAACTGTGCTTTGTACTAGAGGTCGACCGACAGTGGGTTTTTACCGATAACTAAGTTGGTCAGTACCTGCCGATAACCGATTAATCAACCGATAGTTTTTAAAGTGCCCCACTTTAGGTCTCGTACAATAGGTTTACATGCATCCAAGGTTGAAAAACCTTCATTTTCTCATAATTTACCTCTTTTTCTCAGTGTCACAAACGACTCGGTCAAGGATCCGTTCACTCTAAACTCCTCCTTTTACAGAGCCTACTCTGCTCTGATTAGTCAGATGTCCAAGTCTGTTGTGATTGGTCTACCGCTTGTCAGAAACGAAACGCCCATTTTCGCATCTGTATTTCAGGTCTTATACGTGTAGAGATCAAGGAAAATTTGATTTCCCATGTCATGACCCCTTTAACTATTAATAAATATTAAAGTGAATGAAAGATATACATCCACACTGAATCAAAAAGTAACACTCCAATTAACAAATAAAAATAGAGACCTCCAAAATGAATAAAAAAAAACACTTCAAATAACACAACAAAATTTGTCAGTGATAGTTTTTATTTCACCTCTAGAGGCCACTCTCATACTGTATAATGACATCTCAGCCACTCTGCAACTGGGTAAAACTGTCGATTGTGGATATTTGCGGATAGTTTATAGCTCCAGCAATCGGTTATCGGTGCCGATTAATGGGCAAAACTGATCAATTGGTTGACCTCTACCTTGTAATAGTCCGCACTCATTTGTCGTCGTTCACTCTCCAGATGGAGTTTGATGAGAAAGAGTTGCGGCGTGAGATAAGCTATGCCATCAAGAATATTCACGGGATCAGGTCTGGCTTTCAAACACCACACCTTCAAATTCAACTTTTAGTCTAACAGTATATTATATTCTCAGCTCATAGATACATATGCTGTGTGTGGTGGTCTGGTTTGTTTGTCTAGGACAGGCTTGTTCACTCCTGACCTGGCGTTTGAGGCCATTGTTAAGAAGGAGATAGTGAAGCTCAAAAGCCCGTGTATTAAATGTGTTGATATGGTCATCCAGGAGCTCATAGCCACAGTGCGGCAGTGCATCAGCAAGGTACTGTACATGTGTGTGTGTGCGTGTGTGTGTGTGCGTAATATGGAGCGCACGTAAATCATGTACACGTGTAATTGTGGATCTTTTTGGTCTGGCATCTAGTTAGGGACCTTTCCGAAGCTCCAGGAAGAGACAGAGAGAATAGTAACCACACACATTCGGGAGCAAGAGAGTCAAACCAAAGACCAGGTGAGAACTAACCTGCGTGTAAATCTCATCAATTATTTCAAACTTTATTGTCCACTATGAATTCAATTTGCCTTGTGTTCTGTTATCTTCCTCTCTATTATCTTCCAACAGATTTTCCTTTCAATAAACATTCAGCTTTCCTACATCAACACCAATCATGAAGACTTTATCGGATTCGTCAAGTAAGTTCTAGTTTCTAGTACTAATTCAGGCCAGATTACGATGCATGATGGAAAAAAGTGCTATTCTGTTCTTGTTACTCTTTTTCTCTATTTCAAGTGCGCAACAGAGAAATAATCCGATCACTAGAAAGGCTTCCACATGGAACCAGGTGAGTCAGTGTCATGTAAATGGGAGTCTGACGGTTTGATCTAGAGCTGTACACGGGACTGTTTTTACAAAAAAAACTGCTTCCCCAAAAGCTGATCGCTCCAGAAGTTATTTGTCCAGATCGCCCCGCATTTATTTCATTCTGTTTCACAGCAATGAATTGGCTGTTATTTCAGTTTGTCTGTCCAGATGGCAAAATAGGGTACTTACCTGTTTTTTTCAAAATTTAAATAAAATTAAAGAGACACGTATCATTATAGACCATTTAAAATGTTTTAAAAAGTTTAATTTGACTAAATATACTAAACAAAGTAAGGTATATCCGTTGTTTTAAAATGTCACGGTAAAAGTATTTGGTTTGAGATTTTCCAAATACGTTTAAATGTCCACGTTATGTCCGGAGTTGTAAAGAAGTCAGAGAAAGTTCAAATTTAATATGCGGATAAATAATTTATTACTCTGAAAGATGACATGCAGCTTTTGGTGAAGTTGTTGCTTTTTTTGTACTGTTTTTACACAATTGTCAGCCTGTAGACATCAGCGTCTACACCACTAGGGGCTTGAACAGCAGGCTACTGAACAAACACTCACTCAGGGAGCGTCTCAATCAGCTCCCTAGGTGGTGAATCAGTATATCGTGTACATGTACAAGGACCCTGGCTCACTACACATTGAGACACTCATGATATGATTTCCGGCGACATGACTACGTAGTAGCATTTATCAACAACAGGCAGCACCGATATATTTTTGACATTATATATCATATCAATTTGTTCTTGAGTTTCTGTCATGGTACTTCAAGCAGGATCGTAAGCTAGCTAGTGGACTTTTTAAAATCATTAAACGCTTAAAAGTCATTAAACTCAAACAAACCGCATATAGAACGTCAAATAAAGTTAAACAGCGCTAACGTGAGTAATCACTTGAGATCCACAAGAACGATAGCAAGCTGCTTACATTTGTAGACGAAGTCGTCTGAGAGTGCGTCTGCCATTTTTTTTCCAGAGCTGAGTGGCTTCAGAAAACATTCCGTCATTTCCAGTAAGGGAACATAGTGAGAATCGGTGCTCCCTGGTTTGTGCGGTGCAACGTGGGATTTTTCTAGGGAGTGAACGTTCCAGTGCACCGGAAGGACTTTGCGATTGAGATATCCCTTAAAATGGCCGACTTCCTGATCAGTGCCCTGACTACTGACCTAGAGAGCTATTTCTATTTGCCATATAATCTTCATTTCTGACCTGCACAGGATTAAAAACATGACACGCGTGCAGGCTTCGCTGAAATGCCAGTCCCGATGCACATCTCTAGTGTGATGCTGTTAGTGTAGACTTGCATTAGTCAAAAACCAAGTCATGAAGCGTTTGTGATGATGAACCTAATGTCCTCTTTCTGCCTTGTCTGTGGTTTGTGTTTCTTTCCTCTGTTTTGCTGTTAGAAATTTGTTATGAATTCATCACTAATGTCTAACACGTTGAGCTTCTTTAGCGTTCTCACGTTTTGTTTCCTGTTGCAGCTTGTAGTGCAGTACGCTAATATGGCCGTTTGTTGTTTCTCTGCCCCTACTACCACCTGCTTCTTTATATTATTTTGTCACTCACATTTCTTGTATTATAGAGCATGCAGCAGTTGAAAATAATTCATTTTCACATTCTTAAGGTGACATTCACACATACAGCGACTCTCAAAGCGACCGGAGATCGTTCGTTTTCAATGAGAGCTGGCGATTTCCGGAAACATGAGCGACTCGACTAGAAGTTGAGAAAAGTTTAACCTTATGCAAATTTGGAGTGACTTGGTGCAGCGACTACCAAAGGGAATAAAGACAGTAGAGTGCACGTGATCTGTGATGCTGCCTGCATGTCTGAATTGTTTCCTGAACCCAGACAGTCCGGCTTTCACCAGATAGACGGCCACAACGGCAAAGAGCTCACGCTGCTTCTCCTTCATCTTGTAGGATACGATGCACATATACACTGCTGAAGTTTATACACGAGCACTTCTCCCTCCAGCATGTTTCATTTTAGCTACAAGGAAACTGATTTGTTCTCAAAAGTCGAATGCTAGTTGCATCGACTTACTGGCGCATACTGGCGACTTCATCGTACAGCGACTGGCGACTTGCAGCGATAAAATTACCATGTGTGTGAGCGTACATTTATAGGGTCATGTAAAGCTTATTCTGAAGGTAACTTATTCCCAAGTCTTCCTTTCCACGTCTTTCATTTTAATTCCATCCTAAGCCTACTTCCCTTCACTTCTCATCCCTTCACTTCTCATCCTCTCCACTTTATATTTTTGTGCTCATGCACTACTCAGCCTGTACTGCAGGGGGCATGGTGAGTAACTCACATACACACTGCATGAAGTCTCATTCACATTCACTAATTAACCCTCCAGAAAAAGGCACTTCATCAGATTTCACAATGTATCTATGTGCATGTTTTGTGTTTGTGTACTCTGTTTTCATGTCTACATGTTGTATATATATATATATATATATATATATATATATATATATATATTTTGATGAAAGACCTGAGATGTACTTGAATGTGTGATGTTGTATTGTGTAAAGCAGAGGATTCCCACTAGTCCTATCGTAACGGTGTTCTTCTCTCTGCTGAAATTTTTAGGGTGCTGCACCTCCACCTCCCAGTCAAATTGTACGAGCCCTACGTGTCTGTAAGCTTTACTGTCTGCCGTCTGTCGCCTATCGACTGTCTACCACTTCTCACTCTGCTATCTGTAGCTTCTAACACGCGCCGTAAGCACAATGCGGAAACCGGTCGAGACTATTTAATGAAACGGCTTTTAATCCGCACAGCTTATTATGTTTACGTTTGACTCATCTTTCCAACGTCAAAACTTTTATTTCCTTCTGAATCACTCCTGATCTGTTACATACACTAAAAAAATCTCTTCAAAAAATAATAATAAAAGCCTCTCCTGCTTATCTTCGATCAGTCTAACTCATTCAAGCTGCTTTCATTAACTTTAATAATGTTATCTCATTTAATCAATGATTAGGACACGTATGCTTTTTCACTGTATGTGTTGTGTATATAATGTAAGTGTGTGACAATGTTCACAACACATCTGAACCAATTCCTGTGGACTCTCCAGGCCTGTAGATTTATAGCCTCTCATCTCAATCCACCTGGTGTGTGTGTGTTTTACTGTATGTACAGTGTATTGACATCACACACTGTTTGTCGCTGAGTTTTTATTTATTTGGTGTGACTCAGTTACTCATAGTATGCTGAGACCACTAGCAATGTATTGGAATGTGACCATTGATATCATTGGCTTATCATGACATGGCCTTAGTGTAACCGTTCCACACAGCATACATTTTTTTTTTTTAAATGTCCACAAACATATTTTCAATTTATATTCGTACTGCGTTTCCAACCCTCTTGGAAAGGGTTCTTCAAGGATTCTTTAAGGCTTCTTCGCTTTCAGAAAATGGTCCTACTTGGAACCCTTTCTGATAGGGGAACACTTTCTTTCAGGGTTCTACATAGAACCTTATACACACTGTAGAATAAACTTATACATACCAAAGAACCTTATACATAGTGTAGAAGCATGATGTAGAACCTTCTATATCATATACCATGCTTATGCAGTATGTGCTCCACATAAATGGCTTTGGATTTGGACTTACAGTGGATCTAAAAAGTCTACACCCCCCTGTTTAAATGGCAGATTTTTGTGAATTAGAAGAACGACACTAAGATAAATCATGTCAGATGTTTTCTCACCTTTAATGTTAAATTGCAAAGTATACAAATAAAGTGAAAAATTATCAGAAACTGTTGAAATTAATTTCAACTTTATTTGTATAGGGTTTTTTTTTACAATGGACATTGTCTCAAAGCAGCTTTGAAAAGAAATATATAAACACGGGATACAGATTTTAAATGTGTGAATTTATCGCAAATTGAGCAAGCCGGTGGCAACGGCGGTGAGGAGAAACTCCCTAAGATGTTAAGATTAAGAAACCTTGAGAGGAACCAGACTCAGAAGGGAACCGATCCTCATCTGGATAACAACGGATAGTGTGAAAATAAAGGAAAGTTCATTATGGTTTAATATGAAGTCTGTTTGTTGAACTAGTCTACTGTTCAAACGAGACCCGAGTGCAAAACTGTATAAACAAATAAATAAATGAAAGCACCTGGTTTCTTAAGTGTGCACACGCCTAAACTATTACTTCACTGAAGCTCCTTTTGATTTTATTACACCACTCAGTCTTTTGGGGTAAACGTCTATCAGCGTGGCACTTCTTGAACTGGCAATATTTTATATTTACATTTATTCATTTAGCAGACGCTTTTATCCAAAGCGACTTACAAGTGCACACTCATACACCAATGGTGGCAGAGCTGCATGCAAGGTGCTAGCTTGCCATCGGGGGCAACTTAGGGTTCAGTGTCTTGCCCAAGGACACTTCGGCATGGGATCACCCGGGCCGGGATTCGACCCACCAACCCCACGATTAGCGGATTAGTAGACAACCCGCTCTACCGACTGAGCCACAGCCGCCCTTTTATCTCACTTTCTTGCAAAAAAAATTCTAGATACATCAAATTGTAACCCCACAGATAATTTTTATTTTGATTAAGTTCTGGGCTCAGGCTAGGTCATTCATAAACGTTGGTATTCTTTTGGTTAAGCTGTTTCTTTGTTGATTTGGATCTATGCTTTGGGTCATTGTCGTGCTGAAAGATGCAATTCCTTATTATTGTCAGCTTACTAACAGACACCTGAAGGTTTTGTACTACAATTAACTGGTGTTTGTAGCTATTCATGATTCCCTCCACCTTGATGAAGCCCCAGTTCTGGCTGAAGAAAAGCAGCCCTTATGCATGATGCTGCCACCACCATGCTTCACCATGGGTATGGTGTTCTTTTCGTGATGTGCTTTTTTTTTTTTTTTTTTTTTTTTTTAAAACAAAAAACATACCTTTTCGAATTATGGAATTATTATACCTTTAGAATAACACCTTTTGCCACATGGTTTGGGGTGATTTAGTTGAGCTGAGATGTTTGGTTTTTTTTTAGAAAGTGCTTCTGTCTAGTCAGCCCACCCCATAGCCCAGACATGTGAAGAATATGAGAGATTGTTGTCACTTGCAGAGAGTAATCAGTACTTCTCAAATTTTCCTGCAGCTCCTTTAGTATTGCCGTAGGTCTCTTGGCAGCCTCCCTGGTAAGTTTTATCTTCTTTTATACATTTTGGAAGGACGTCCTGTTCTTGGTGATGTCACTGTGGTGCTCCATTTTCTCTATTTGTTGATTGATGGCCTTTAAGGTGTTCTATGGTGTTGTAATGTTTTGGAAATGATTTTATACTTCTCTCCTGGTCGATATCTTTCGACAAGTGAGATACAATGCAGACTTTATAAGTTCTTTGTGGACCATGACTTTAGCAGTCAGATGAAACCAAGAAGAAAATCCTACAGTTGGTCTTTACTTGGGGTTAAGCAGAATAATTCCATTGATGACAGTTGTATGATGATTTCTGTTGAACATGAGATTGAAAGTGATTGGTTCATTCTGAACACAGTCACATCACCAATTTACGAACGGGTGTGCACACTTATGCAAGCAGGTTATTGTAACTTTTTTTTTGTTTTAATTTTCCGATGTTTTTTTCCTGAAATGTTTCTGATTGTTTTTCACTTCATTTTTATCAGTTGTCATTTCACATAGAGGGTGGAAAAAGTTCTGACCACATCACAAAATCACATCACAAAAACCTGCCATTTTAACAGCGGTGTGTATATTCTACACTGTACATGTTTTCTGCTTACTTGCTGTAATTGAGAGAATCCCAGTGGTCACATTTTGTACATGTGGTATATTTGGACAGGAAGTTTGGCTCCTCTTCACTGGTATCTCTCTCTCTGTCTGCTTCATTCTCTATTTGTTGGGGGCTTTCTGCTTCCCTTTCTTTCATCACCTCCACCCCCTTATCCTTCAGTTCTCTCTCATCCTCTGCCTGCATTACTCTTATTTTAGTCCCCCCCCCCCCTTCCTTTATTTCCTTACACCAGTCCTTTCTTTTTTCTATGCTGGTCAGTATGCATACTGCAGCCACACTGCCTGGGCTGTGTCAGTACTTTACATTTTACTGTCACTTTTTCTTACACTTAGGTAGAGTCCGTGAATTGACTCTATTAATTAATTATAGATCGTCTTTAAAGTGCAACCATTATGGTTTTTCGAATATTACCTTTTATGTAGTGTGTTATGTAACTGTTTGTGAATGTAAAAACTGGCAAAGTTTCAAAAATCAAAGCGCACGACAAACAGAGTTATTGACTCCCAAAAGTCAATAACTCAGAACAGCTGAAACGAGTTGTTAGTAATTCCAGATTTTACTTCCTGCACTAACCTACGGAGGTTTGTAACTAAAAGCCCCGCCTCTGGTCTTCATTGGCTGCTTGCTGACAGACGGAGCTGAAACTCGTTATGGTAGTGGGTGTTTCCTTTTTGAAACATGCTGACAGTGGTAGACCAATCACAACAGACTGGGACATCTGACCAATCAGAGCAGAGTATACGCTCTGAAAGGTGGAGTTTAGGATGAATCCTTTAGAACAAATCATTGAACGAGTCGTTTTTGACACTGGGGGGAAGAAAATATAATGCTGCAATTTACATTATGAGCACATTAAAATGTTTTTAACCTTGGATGCATGTAAATCTATTGTGTGAGACCTTTAAAACAAAATTAGGCATGTTTCAAATCCATAATAGGTGCACTTTAAAACACTTATAAACACATCAGCATGCATTTTAATATTCCATTCAAACACATATTCAGTCACAATTCTCTTTATTCCATTTATTTACTCTTTATCTCCAAATAACATGTCTCTTCCTCTGTTTTCCGGAGGACTGGTGAGCTCTTCCTTCTGGCATCTTACTTTCCGCCTCGCCACAGATCACTCCATCTAACATTTGAGTCCTGACCTCTTTCTTGCTTTGTAGGTGATCCAAAAAGGCTGGCTGACCATCAACAACCTTAGTTTGATGAAGGGAGGGGCCAGAGAGTACTGGTTCCTGCTGACTGCAGAGAGCCTCTCCTGGTTTAAAGATGATGAGGTGAGGTTTGGCCTGCTTCTGTTTCATGTGACTTGAACATTTGTCATGTCGTGTCATGTGTCACGTGTCAGGTAAATGATGCAGTCTTGAAAACACCAGCATTTCGGCCAGTCGCGATTGGTTGTCCAACATGTCCCTCATGCGGTTTGGCCTGCCAGGTGGGCTGCCATCTGTCTGCCTGTCTGTGCCTGCTGTACAGGTGCAGGAAGTTCTGCACAGCAAGTGTAGACAGGCAGACAGACAACGCTTTCAGCCAATGGCAGCACGCTTTGCCTCTGGGAAAGGAGGACTCGAATGGAGGTACAGGACAAATCACATAACACACATCCGTTCTCAGGGCACTGTGAAGGAATAAAATTAATATCACATACCTTAAGATAATCACTAATTCCACACGGCTCTGTAGGTGATGTGTAATTGGAAAGTAGAGATGAGTTTAGGTATGTAAACAGCAAAAAAGAATTCAGTCCAGTATACTAACACATGCACTGATTTTTACACTTCCCTATGTGTTTCTTTGCTTTTTCTTCCAACCTTGCACTCTTTAACTTCTTTTCCTCTTTTGGCCTTTGTGACCCTCTCTAACTCTCATACTTGACTTCAATCTCTCTCTTTCTCTCTCTCACTCTCTCACTCTGTTGGGAATAGAGGCATTTGGATCAGATCACCCTGACACAGCTGGATTCCCCCCAAGCCAAACTAACACACATACACACACATTTGGGCCAAATATAATTGGTTAGATGAATAAACACACTGTAATACAAACACAAACAGTCAATGATATAAATGCATATGTGACAGACATAGTGTAATCACAGGCCCACACAAAGATCTGCACAAATATTTCTGCGCTTAAAGACTTCCCCATGTGACTACACAGATGCTTGCGCAATTCTGGAGCCCAAAACTTAAATTACAGCCTTAATAACACACACATATATTACACTCAGAATAATGAATTACACACAGTAACAAATGGCTTTCTGGACTGCTGGCAGTACTGTTCTGCTCTCGTGTTTGCGGCAATGTTTTAACAGCAAATGTATTAGCAAAAAATGATGTGTATAAAGATAGATAAATTTGTGATCAGTCTTTGGATCACTTTGTAAGGACCAACCGCACTATAGTTTACAAACCCCCACTATAACATCTTCTGAAGACAGCAATAAGTTTTAAGTAAATAAATAAATAACTAAGTGGACATGTCTCTAGAACTTATTCTTAAAATTCTGCCGTATCTATTATCCTGTGTACGGAGAATACCCTGACTGCCTTTCCAAATCTGTAGTTTAATTCCAAAACTGGATCCTTTATTATCTTTTATTATTATTAACAAGCCTAACACAATTTCGTCAAATATTCTCATATCAAACATGCCTCCTTCAGAAAACTTCCATATGACTTTGGTTATATACTTTGGTTATATATTTGGTTATATACTTCTCTGGAGGTATTCTAAAGCCTTAAAAAAAATCTTTTTGGAACCCACTTGAAGCCATTCGTTAGTTAAAGTGCTGTCTCCTTGTCTACGCCTATTTTCTTTAAGTCTGCGCTCACATTCTTCACTTTTTTCTTGTGCTGCGTATTCATCTTTATTTCACACTTCATTCATCATGTGTCTTAAATCTCTCTCTCTCTCTCTCTCTCTCTCTCTCCCTCCCTCCCTCCCTCCCTCCCTCCCTCTGTGGCTGGCAGTCTCTCTGGGACCATACACATTCCTGGCCTGAAAATTGTAAGTCTTTGTCCAAACACCAGCCTCCATGAGCCTGCCGAGAAAGAAGGCGAGACAGAGAGAGACACGGTGACCCCTTTTGCTTCCTCACTCCTGCACCCCTTCATCCCTTACAGCCTACCATATAGCAAGGTTTCTCTTTCTTTCTCTCTCTCTTTTCTTCTAACTCTCTCTCCCTCAAACACACACTCTCCTCTCCTTTCTCATTAGCTAATAGTTCAGCAGCTGTACTACAGATACATGCAGCCATTGTTATAGTCATCTCAATCCTGGTGCCGCTGCTTTGGGTAAACCATCCCAACACTAAACAGACACACATTCCTGCAGTCTCTCTCTCTCTCTCTCTCTCTTTCTCTCTCTCTCTCTCTCTCTCTAACACTCATGCTGCATGAGGGAAAACAGATGACTCTTACTCAGTCTCTCTCTTACATCGCCACACTCATTCTGTGTGAGTGGGAGAGAGAGAGAGTGTGTGTGTGTGCGTCTGTGTTTGTGGGGGTTCCTTTTGGGTCCAAATGTATAAGAGAAGTTTTGTGTGTGTGTGTGTGTGTGTGTGTGTGTATGTATATATATATATATATATATATATATATATATATATATATATATATCTGTGTGTGTGTGTGTGTCAGAGCTGGCTCTACTCATACCAGACCATACCAGTTTTCCATGCAGGCAGTAGTGTGAGTTCATTTAGAGCTCATGAGACACCTCAGCATTAACACATAGTCTCTGTAGGTGAAACACTAAACTACAGCCACACTTATATCACACACATTTCTTTTAAACTAATATCAACGATGCTTAATCAGAGTTACGCTGCATGTGCATCTGTGCAGTCTTTGAAACCGAAGCAAGTTATCATTCAGATTGTTGAACAAACACTAAACCACATCAGATCATATCAACCGCTTGGTCATTCACAGCGATAGGAGATTAGACTGATTAGCAGACACAGTACAAACCTTGGCTGCCAACAGAAGCACTAAAGAAACAAAGATTTTTGCGTTGTGGTTTTTTGTTGGTGTATGAGTGTGTGTCTAGTGCACGTAAGCGCAGCCAATCCATGCACAGTCTAACCAATGTGCAGACTACTGTACACCAGTATGATCCTGAACAGGTAGTCTGAACACTGGGATGACGGAGCAGGAGATCCATCCCTTCCTGTCACTTTCTCATTCTCTCTCTCTCTCGCGTCGCTCGCTCGCTTCCTCATTTCCCTCTATCTAATCTATCGCTCAGCCCATTCTCTCTGGCTCAGACTTTCGCAGGAGGAGGTGGAAGATAAAAAATAAACAAGATAGAAATAGTCTCCGTTCTCCTCTCCATCTCTCAGTGGCTTTCCGACATAGGGAAATAGGGGAGGGTTTGGAGACGCACTCCGGAGTGCCGTCGTCTGTTTTGTCCTCGTTCCCTGTCTTGTCTTTTGCTCTCTCTGAGTATCGGAGACACCTCGGTCCTGGAGTCGCCGTGCATTTTCCTCGACGCTCCAGTTGAGTATCCAGTCTTGACGTGGCACGTTTCACTTCTGTAGCCGGCAGTCTGGCAGCGCATTTAGGGAAGGCATGGTGAAAAAAGAGCGAGAGAAGAACGAGGGAGAGCGGGCGGAGAATGGGAGAGAGAGAGAGGGAGGAACCTGCTGGCCATATAAGGGTTGATAGGACCCTGGGGGAATTGATTTTTTTGGATCGTCTGTTGCTATCAAAAAATTTTTTTCAGACTTTCAATTCATTGCTACGATGCTCTGCTGTCCACACCTCCGTCGGCAGTTCTCCAGTTCTCTCCTCTCCTCCCATATCTATCTTCTTTCTGTACTTCAAGTACTCTTCAAGCACTTTTCCTGCTCCATCTCTCTGTCTCTCGCTCTCTCCCTCTCTCTTTCTCCACCCCCCCCCCCCCCCCCCAC
>JAFFST010053373.1:268544-282828 GCA_022414735.1 Noturus placidus
ACGGACCTCTGAGACTATCACAGTCCAGGTGCATTTATATGGAGACTTGATTACACACAGGTGGATTCTATTTATGAACATTAGACATTTAGGTCAACATTGGATCATTCAGAGATCCTCACTGAACTTCCGGAAAGAGTTTGCTGCACTGAAAGTAAGGGGGCTGAATAATTTTGCACACCCAATTTTTCAGTTTTTTATTTGTTGAAAAAGTTTGAAATGTCCAATAAATTTGGTTCCACTTCATGATTGTGTCCCACCTGTTGTTGATTCTTCACAAAAAATTACAGTTTTATATCTTTATGTTTGAAGCCTGAAACGTGGCAAAAGGTCGAACAGTTCAAGGGGGCCGAATACTTTCGCAAGGCACTGTAGCTGCTGATTTAAAGGGGTCAAATATGCAGAAGATGCTGGAAAAGTAAAGAATGTGTAGGACCTGGAGGATTTCTCTGAAGAACAGTGGGCAGTTTAACTGCTCAGGACAAACAAGGGACTCATGAACAACTCTCACAAAAACATAAACACAGTCATTGATCATCCAGGTAACGACGCACAGTATTAAGAATCAAGTGTATGTAAACTTTTGAACTGGTTCATTTGTGTAAATTCAGTTATTATTGTGTCTTGTGGTCTTTATGTAAACATCTGTTATGTGAAATAGTTTATTCAGGGCAGAACTAAATAAGCAAACTAAACACAATTTGTATTTTTTAAAAATTAACAACATTTTGCAGATTCTGCAAGGTGTAAGTAAACGGATAACCAGAACTATATGTACTGTATATCCACTACTAACCTGTTTGTCTTCACTTTTAAATCAGCGCTTGACTACCCACGGTACCGAATCTCTATCGGAAGAGCAGTGCAACATTTTTATTCTACTTTGAATCATTTTATATGTTTATAACAGTATTCACTCGAGTCCTGGCGTGTAACTCAAATGTTTCTTTGCGTTATGATTTGGCCGGATCCAGTAAGACTTCGTTCTGGTTTGGGACGTAACCGTTTCCCCCAGAGCGTTTCTGAGCATGTGTTTTCTTTCAGAGTCGCTTTTTTTCTCCCTGAACATTTGTACTTTTTCTGTTCACTTTCTTAGAGTCCTGTCTCTGAGTGTGTGAATATGTCTGTCACCTCTCTGAGATTGTTCAAGTCTAAGAGCAGGAGTCCTGAATGTGACCTCTGTGAACGTGTAGGAGACTCTTCTAAAGTGTCTGTATGCATCCTGTTTGTGAGTGTGCATCGCTCGCTCTGTCACTTGGCTAGCAGACTTCAGGCTCTCTACTGGCTGCTCCACCATCAGCAGGCCGCCTGCATTCCTCAGCTCTTGTGTCACCGTGTTGAGGAGAGGGGAAAGAGGGGCGTTAATGTCTGTTTCTAATCAGCCCCCCTCTCTTTTTTACCCTCATTCTCCATCTCTCCCTCTCTAGTTCTTTCTCTCACTCTTTTTCCTCTGATGTGGTGGAACTTGCTGAGTGATATTAGAGTGCTGTCAGGGTTCCCCATAACTTGTTTTGACATAAGTCTATAGAACAAACCCCCTCCCTGGCCTTGGATGTATTATTTCCTTCTGTTTCTTTCTCTCATTCTTTTATTGCCTTCTCTTATACTCTCAAATAACTTTGTGGCTAACGTCTTGTACTCTGATTCTATTGATTACTCTTCTAACAATGGTTTCTTCCTTCTTTCCTTCTTTCCCACATTTATCTGTCTCTCTCGCTCTGTCTCTCTTTCTCTCTATCTATTAATCTATCCGCTCTCTCAGGCGGATGGTGAAAGCTCAGTGGTGGATGAGAACTTCTCCATGGACCCGCAGCTGGAGAGGCAAGTGGAGACCATTCGCAACCTTGTGGACTCGTACATGAGCATCGTCTACAAGTGCATCCGAGACCTGATACCCAAAACCATCATGCACTTGATGATCAACAACGTCAGTGATATTATGTGTTATGCGTTTCCTCTCTCAACCTTAAATATTAAAGTGTTATGTTGTTAAATTATTTGGAAGGTCTAGTAACTAAATTAACTCGACAGTTCATATCATAGTCACTGAACATTCTTTTTCCTCATTGGTTAACAGCTGTCCAGTCAGAACAGTTCTAAATCAATGCGTCTGATACTGTGTAAGCATGTTGTAAGTATGACAACTGTAAATAACAACTAGGCGTTTGTTTACCATCCAAATTATGTACAGTCCCCTCTAACAGCAAGGCCAATCCTGTTGTTTTCACTATACGTTGAAGATATTTACGTTTGGGTTCAGAAGGTAAATATGAGACGATAGATCAGAATTTCAGCTTTCGTTTCCTCATATTTACATCTAGATGTGTTAAACAACTTAGAACATGGCAGCTTTTTGTTTGAACCCACCCATTTTTTCAAGGCACATGTGACTGATGGTGTTTCCTGTTCCCCAGGTATACCCTGTTAGATTGTTTAAAGAATTAATAGCTCTGAATGTCTACTCTTTGCTTGAGCCTAAGGATTCAGCTGTGAAAACGGCATTTGTTGTTAAGAGGGATAAACTGACATGAAGACCAGAGCCATTTTAAGCTGAGAAAAGACGAAAAATCTAGAAGAGCCGTTAAATATAGGCGGTCTGCCACCAAAGTTTCCATGTTGTAAGTTCTAGATATAAATATGATGAAATGAAAGCTGAAAATGTGATCTATCGTCTCATATTCACCTTTAGATCTCAAACCCTTCAATGCATAGCAAAATCAATAGAGTTGCCCTTGCAATTCCAGTGCTTTCAGAGAGGACTGTATATTGTTCATATTGGTCATTATGGGCTTCATTGTGCTCACTGATAGTTAAGTGTTGATTATTTAGCTTTATTTTGGTTAAAATAAATGATCAATTAATGTGTTAGTTACTTACGTCTGATGTATTACTGTTAAAGTAAATATTTTGTTCATGTTAACAGCTTTATTTTTTTAATTTTTCCTCAGCACCTTCTATTCACTGAAGGTCAATGTCATGGCATAAACATAAGTTACATGTCAACATATCAGACACTCACTCAAATGCCGCATTCTTTATCAACACATTTCAACCGCTACCACTATGCTATTTGAATAAGATCATCATTTATTATTTGTCATCTATTTTTTAAAATAATTTCTGAGCATTGCCTAGGGGGCACAGTGGCTTAGTGATGACCGGCACAGTCTGGCTTGCAAGTCACCTGGTAGCACGGTACAGTTAAGCAGGTATTTTTAGGCTGTAACTTCTTTAAGCCTCTGACTTTCTACATTTTGAAAATAACCGCTTTACTAAAAAAAAAAAAAAAAAAAAAAAAAAAAAAGAAAACCTCATTGAACAGGTCCACAGTTCCAGGTATTATATATATTGATATTATATTTGGATGGTAGCAGCTGATTGAGTGGTTTAAAGTGAAGAGTGAATTTCAGCAAAGTGCACAGTGACCAAATGCTATGTAAGTGATGAAAGGTCAATTGTCTGAAGTAGTTTTTATTTAATAGCTTCCTTTCTGTCATACAAAGAGGAATAACACATCCACGGTCAGGAACTCAAGACCCATTTCCATCACTATCTCCAATTTTTCCCCCAATCCATCCATCAACATTTCATTCTTGTTAGCGTGATAGCTCAAGAACGAGTGGTTGAGTGTTTTGATCCAAAGAAGGTCAAGGTCATAACAAGGTCAAATGTCTGAAATGATTTTTTTTTTTACAATAGCTTTCTTCACATTTGAAGTATAATTTAAGGGTAATTCTGGAAGACATGTTAGTAACAGGGCACAGGGTGGCTTAGTGGTTAGCACGTTAACCCTCAGGGTTGGGGATTCGTTTCCTGCCACGGCCCTGTGTGTGCAGAGTTTTTATGTTTTCTTCCGGGTACTCCGGTTTCCTCCCCCAGTCCAAAGACATGCATGGTAGGCTGTCCAAAGTGTCTGTAGTGTATGAATGGGTGTGTGAGTGTGTATGTGATTGTGACCTGTTATGGATTGGCACTCCGTCCAGGGTGTACCCCGCCTTGTGTTCCATGCTCCCTGGGATAGGCTCCAGGTTCCCCGTGACCCTGTAGGGATAAGTGGTATAGAAAATGAATGGATGAAATTAGTAACCAGAAGGATTAGACTTGTTGGCAGTAGAGGAACTCCCATCAATGCCATTTCCTTCCTTTATTTTCTCTCCCTTTTCTGTTTTCCAATTATCCCTCTTACTTTTTTCTCTCTTTTTCCCCACAGGTGAAAGAGTTTATCCACTCGGAGCTCCTGGCTCAGCTCTACTCTTCAGGAGACCATTCGGGTTTGATGAACGAGTCTCCGGAGCAGGCTATGCACAGAGAGTACGTGTTGCGGACTCACTCAGCCCTGAAGGAGGCGTTGTCCATCATCAGAGAGATCTCCACCTCTACCCTGTCCACCTTGCTCTCAGCCCCTGTAGACGGTCCCAAGCTACAATCCAGCATCATTAACCGCAGGTAGGATACAGTCCGGGAGTCAGTACATTTTGGCATAGTTTGTTAAAGTCATATCATGTGGTAGATTAAAGTCTAGATAATATGGCCGGTCTGGATTATTGCTGTCAGTCAGAGGATGGAGAAGGTGGGTATAAATGAATAAATTATTATTAAGTTAATTCCTGAATAAAGAGTTTTGTGAATGTGACGTTCAATAAACTACAAAGAACACCAACAGGAAGCTTCCGTTTTGGTTTATTGCTGTAAAAGTCAAATGCAGTTACATGCAGTGCCAGTTGTGTTCTCCAGGATTCCGCGATCGCAGAACTGAACGCAAAATCAAGGAAACGCCGCGATTTTCTGAGGAGCTTTCAGTTTTTCTCATTTTTCTCATTTTTCTTGCAATTTTCCTCATTGATTCACGTGGTTCGACATGTAAAACCATGCAAGACAATTTAGTGCAGTTGCAGTTTCACCAATTCAAGTAGTTTTCCACACACACAAAAAAAGTTGCATTGCAAATTTTGAAAAACAATCGAACATTTTTTCGGCCTCAACAATCACATAAAAACTCCATGGAATCCTGTACGGACATGTATACAAAAATACAGCATTAGCAGACAGAAAAAAAGGAGAATCCATACAAATCCCTGACAAGACAAGGGTTAAATCATACAAAAGCATGGCAGGGGACATGGGAAAACAGGAAAACACATAATTAATAATGTTGCCTGTAGAAAAGAAATACAAGAGATGCAGTCCCTTCTGAAACTATTGGAACGGCAAGGCCAATTCAACTGTTGTGCTATATACTAAAGAGGTTTAGGTGTGAGATTTCAGCTTTTATTTCATGGTATTTACGTTTAGATGTGTTAAACAACATAAAACATAGAATCTTTTGTATAACACCACACAATTTTTAGGTGAGCAAAAGTATAGGAACAGATCAGTCTTGAAGTAAATGACAGGAAATAACACTTAATATTTGGTTGAATATCCCTTGCTTGCAATAACTGCATCAAGTCTGCGGCTCGCTGACATCACTGAATTCTTGGTTTCTTTTTTGTGATGCTTTTCCAGGTTTTTGCTGCAGCCTCTTTCAGTTGTTGTTTGTTTCAGGGAACGTCTCACTTCAGGCGGTGAAATGCTGCTCAACTAGGTGACGTTCCTGATTTACTGATTTCTCCTGATTTTACTGGCCAATGCCAGTCTAAAACCTTCCACTTTTCCCCCTTGATAGAGTCCTTTGTTGAGTTGGCAGTGTGTTTTGGATAATTGCCTTGCTGCGTGAAGAAGTTCCTCCCGATTCATTTGGATGCATTTCTCTGTAAACCGGCAGACAAAATGTTCCTGTAAACTTCTGAATGCATTCTGCTGCTACCATCATGAGTTACATCATCAGTAAATATTAGTGAGACTGTTCCAGAAGCATCTGTGCAAGCCCAATCCATGACACTACCACCACCATGATTCACGGATGAGCTTGTATGTTTTGGATCCTTTCTTTCTCCACATGTCTGTATTTCTTTGCAAATTCCAATCTGGATTTCTGATTTCAGGCCTGCTTTTTCTTACTGTTGATAAGTTGGTTGCATCTTGTGGTATATCCTCTATATTTCTGCTCTCGAAGTCTTCTTCGAACAGTGGACTGCGATACAAAATGTGATATGTTCTGTTATTTAACACGTCTACACATAAATAAATGCTGGAATTCTAAACTTTACTCTAAATTTAAAAATTCATCTTATGATCTCAAACCCAAATGTCCTCAGTCTACAGCAAAAACAAATGAACTGGCCTTGCCATTCTAAATGAAAAAGGCATTACAGACATCTTTTAGGCAAAATTTTCTAAGCAAATAACTTCAAACCTTCTGCCTCATTTCTCTCACTCAGATCACCATCAATCCTCTGTGCTCCTAAGAAGACTTTGTCTTGTCCTGGTCCTCCGAGTCGTGCTCCTGCTCCTCCTGCCCCTCCTGCTACTCCTGTTCTTCTTCTCCCATCTCGTTCTGCTCCTTCTGTCCCAAAAGGCCTGAAGAAGAAAGACTCTACTCAGACACTGACACGCCCCAACCGATCAGCTCCCAGCATTCCCAGGTAATGGATTACTGAGCACACAAATCATTCATGCTTTCAGCATCAGGAAGGTCTAAGCTCAGGAGGAATCCTACAGGACACCACTTGTACTGTATTTATTTAAATCTCTATTTCTAATGTGTTAATTTATCTAAATGTATCAGAAATAAAAACATAAGTTTTGTATTCACCCCCAGTGCTGCTAAACCCTAAAATTAGTTCTCATGGAAGGAGATGGATACAGTGTCATATAGTTCAATCACTAATGAAGAATTACGTATCACTGGCACATTTTGTTAATAGCTGAGATTTTGCTCTATTTTTCCCCCATTGGAATAACAGAGACTAGGAAAGTCATCCACCCAGTCATGAATGGGAAGAATTTCATCGATTTATTAGATGCTATTGATGTCTCTTGCCTGATGTCATAATGATGCACCTACAGCGCATGTCTTTGGACTGGAGAAGGAAACCGGAATACCCAGAGTAAACCCCCAAAGTACGGGGAGAGTGTGCAAGCTCCACTCACACAGGACGGAAGCGAGAATTCAAACCTCCAACCCTGGAGGTGCAAGGCAAACATGCTAACCACTTAGCCACCGTGACCCCCTTATTTATAGCCATGAACTAATATATAATGGTTAAGCATTAAGAGGTAAGTACTGTCACCATTCAGTCGCGTCAGTCACTTATCCGGACCTTCATAGGCAAAGAATTTGATGCAGCTGGACTTTCACGAATTGAGTGTACTCCGTAGTCCACTTGATTTGGAATGATAGATAAAATGTTACTCAGCACAGGTATTTGGTTACGGTTCCTACTCCCAGCTTTAAAACATAGTCAGAAATCATGTCTACACCAAGCACATGTTCTGGAACTTTGCATACTCACTTTTTATTCCCATCTGCAGTCTGAACTCATATCCATCAGCTATGACAGCTAGCTCATGGGGATTTGTTTGTGTTTTTTGAGAACCAGCTTTAGTCATCAGCACAAGTACTCCATCCCTCTGCAGTACACCTGAATAAACTAATCAAGGTCTGATGGGAGCGTACACCGTAACCGTTAGGGCCCCATGACTAAACCCTGGCAGATTAACCCCTCACCACCACCATACGATATACAGTATATAGTCCATTCTACAAAGCACGAGCTACCGACTTGTACTGCCTATAAACTTCCTGAATGTGCGTGCACCAGAACTAGCTTCAGAAGTCGGCCGTATTTTTAATGTCCGTACCAAACGGTCGAATACAAATCGCAGCACAGAGAACCTGTTTCCTTTATGTTCTGAGAAAAGCATGTGAATAGCATGCTGTTTCTTGATGGATGTTCTGTGTTATGCTCAAAGGACTCTGCAGCTAGAGTGAAATACGAGGCTACCTGTCTGCACGTCGAAAAATATCTACGGTACCAGTTAATGTTCCTATAGCGATAATACTGGCTCGGAGACACTGTTGGCTCCATGTAACAGATTTATGACTACAAAACTGTTTATGTTCATAAATCAAAAAGGAAAGAAAAAAAAAAACAAACAAAAGAAAACTCATGCACATGCACACACACAGATGTTTGTCTTAGTATCCTTGTCAGGACCTTCCATTGACAATTTACTACTCTTACTTCAGTAACAGAAAAGCAGAAATGTTGGCTCTTTTAGGTTTTGTTTAAAAAACCTAACGGGGATGAGCTAAATGTCCCCACAAGGTCGAAACTGTAAGATATTCCTGTCGTTTGGTCCTCATGAACATATAAAAACCTGCCCCCCGACACACACACGAATTAAGATGCCGGCACAGTGAGGACAGAGGTTACTTGAGCTGGGTGGGGGTCTACTGGAAAATGTGTTTTTCATATTTCATTCTTTTTTTTTTTTTTTTTCTTTTCCAACATTCAGTACAGACTGCCTCCATCCCCTTCCCCCTCTCATTCGTTGGATGGTGGACCAAGCTGTAAATAAACAATTCTCATATTTCATATAGTTATTGAACTATTTTATTGGGTTTTTTTTGCTGTGTCCTACAAGGCCGTGATGTCTGCCGTGTAGTTTTGGTGTCACTGGACTAAATCTTTCTCACCGTTCTGCTACACCGTTTCCATTCTTTAGTTTCTTCTCTTTTATCGAGTTTTCACTTTGGCTGTCCTCTCATTTGCTTTCTGCCTCATTACCTCTGAGCTCCGAAAAGAGTCGTTGTTGGACCTCCACCCTTTTTTTTTTTTCAACCGCTTTCTCTCAGCCACCCAAATCCCCCTTTTCTCTCTCACTCACTTTTTCCTCGCTCCTTCATACATTCCAGCTATCGAGCGTCTCTCTCCCTTACCCCCACCCTTATATGCCCTTATTTTGCTCACTTAATTTCTTTTGCAGTACTAGTGTATATACAGATTGCACGCTCTCTGCAGTGCGGCTTCTCTCGTTTGTCTCCTCGATGCTCTAACGCTCGATGATCTTTAAAATGGCCGTCAAGATCCTGAGCCAGTGATCTTCACAAGAACGATCATTGAGCTGAGCTACTACAGTATAAGAACTCTTGCATGGTTATAAGGTGAGTTCATATGCACTGACTCGGATCTGATTTTGCAGTTACAATCAAACAGAAGTACTCTCACCAATGAATTACTTCATTTTTTTTTTTTTATAATGATAACGTTTAAACTTTAATCGTGCTCAAGCTGCTGTTAAGAGAATGAACACTATTTGGCTATATAGCATACAGTTTTCGAAGCGAAATGATTTATTATCGCATTTCACTCAGATGAGATTGGGTTCCCTTTTGAATCTGGCTCAAGGTTTCTTCCTCCTGTCCTGTCAGGGAGTTTTCCTCGACTCTAGCTTGCTCATTAGGGATCAATTATATACTTGACTTGAATTGAATGAAGGAGATACTGTATAATAGCCCTTGTGTTATCTCTCCCTCCAGAAGAATATTCTGGTATTTCCAGGCTGTTCAATCTGTTTGGCCATTTTAAGCCCTGTTTTGCTTTTCTTTTCAATCATCTCCGTCTTTTCTCTCGATTGTCCAGGGCTCGCCGCAGATCGGGAAAAATAAAAGCCTCCCTCTCTCTCTCTCTCTCTCTCTCTCTCTCTCCTCATTCCCATCTCAAGAAAACATCTCCCTCTGCCAGCTCCATTAGAGAGCAAGATTCCTGAACCTCCACAGGGATCTTTCCTGGATTTGCAGTGCAGGAACACTACACGCGCACACACACACACACACAGACAGATACGCACACACACACACACACACACACACACACACACACACACACACAGACAGATACGCACACACACAGAGTTTCTCTCTCACACTCACTGACAGCCCACATTGCCTTAGGCATTTATGGCAGTTCATGCCAGTTTGGTGTCACAGCCCTGCCTGTGGTATTATTAAGGGATAGCATTATTATTCCAACAATCCTTTTTTTCCACACAGTTCTTCAAAAAGCACTCTAAGAAGGAAAGAATTGAGAAACAGCAAATATATTAGATTTGTAGTTTAATTATGTTTGTTTCCCTTCAGAAGATGAGGATTCTCAGTGGATAGATTTGTCATCAGCAACAGTACATTCATTTTGCCTAACTAATCCGAAGCTAGTGTCTAATACTACAGAGAGAATCTGATGGTGTTATCTCTAACGTATTAGATGTTCAGTCACGGGTCTGTGGGATCTGGCATTGATTTATAGATTACCCTTATGTAAATAATGAAGGGGTTAAAGTTATTGTGGTCGTTAAACAGAGCTACAGTATGATCTTCTCGTCGATGAAGAGTGTTTAAATTTTACAGATGTTTTAAGATATCCTTTTTTAAAAAAACAAATTTAATTCAAGCAAAAACACATGCAGAGACATAAGCGAGAATGCCTGAATGTTTGTGCAAGATTGGGAGTTTTTTTAAATGACCATGATCACGACTGACAGGCAAATGGAGACGCCTCCTCGTCCTGATTGGTCAGCGCCCAGAGAATGTGTTTTATTGCAAAACTCCACAATGTGAGAAGAGCTACTATTACACAAACGTTGTAAGCTGACCCCAATATCGATGATTTCTGAAGCTCTGTTTGTGTGTGCGTTTCAGGAGACAGCCACCAGCAGTGCCTTCCCAAAAGCCGCACGAGCACGACAGACTCCCAAATACAAAAGGGACAAGGACTGAGTGAGAACTCCATCACTTCTGCCAAAAACGTACTAAGAGGTCGGCCCAAATTCTTCTGAAGGCTACCACCTCTAATGCCACACCCTTACTCTTAAACATGGTTCTAGATGAGCTCAGATGAACTACAGTTTGAGGTCACTTTTTTTTTTTTTAATAAGAGGGAAAATAAAAATATAATTTTTTTAATTTAGTATTGGCCTGAATAATGTATTTCACATAACAGATGTTTATACTGTATATAGTCCACAAGACACAATACTAACTGAATTTACACAAATGAACCAGTTCAAAAGTTTACATACACTTGATTCTTAATACTGTGTGTATTACCTTTACAATAACGATTTACGCCGATGATTTCGTTCAAAAGTTTACACCCCCTGGCTCTTAATCTATCGTGTTGTCTTCTTGAGCATCGGCGGGTGTTTGCACCTTCTGTAATAGTCGTGTGCGAGTACGGCGACGAGTCTCTCAGTCGTCCTCAGTGTGAAAAGATGGATCTCAGCATCATATAGTCACTGTTGGAAAGGGGTCAAATATGCAGAAGATGCTGGAAAAGTAAAGATTGTGCAGGACCTGGAGGATTTTTCTGAAGAACAGTGGGCAGTTTAACTGCTCAGGACAAACAAGGGACTCATGAACATCTATCACATAAACAAACACATCATGTCGTTGATCATCCAGGTAACGACACAGTATAAAGAATCGAGCGTGTGTAAACTTTTGATCTGGTTCATTTATAAAAATTCAGTTATTATTGTGTCTTGTGGACTACATGTAAACATCTTTTTATGTGAAATAATTTATTTAGGGCAGAACTAAATAGAAAGCAACAAAATAATCCCTCTTTTATTTCTTTTAATTATATTTTAATTATTAATATTTTGCAGATTCAGCAGAGTATGTAAATTTATGACCTCAACTGTAAAAATGAACTCTAATCAGGCGAGTGAATGTGATTGGTGAGCAATATTCTGCAGTATGTTTTATTCATTATGTTGTTTATTCTATACAGTCAGGCTTATTGAAGCCGGTCCCCGCCGGTTCTGCATAAAAGTCTTCATCTCTGTGCTTTGTGTGTTGAATATTCTGTTGTGCGTATGTGTTTGTGAGAGAATGTGTGAGAGTGTATGTTTAAAGTGCTCAATTTTGTAAATAATGCCAGAGCTTATTAAAAAGGAATATGTTATACATGTACATCAAGTCGATTTTCATTCTACCAAAAAGAAAGGTTCAGAAAGTTTCGTTTCCCATCTTCAGTAACTGCTTGATCCTGGTCAGGGATGCAGTGGATCTGGAGTCTATTCTATTAACACTCACCAGAAGGCAGATGAAATGCCATTCTGGTGCAGGACATCACACACCTGAGTGAACACATGACCCCGGAGTTGTGAGGTGGCAACCGACATGCTGGACCAACAACGAAACTGTGCCACCCAGAATCATTTCTCTCTAATGAAAAGATAACACTGTCTATCATCCCTGACAATTAAGCTGGGGAGACTGGCACTGTCTTTTCTTTGATCTCCGTCTGACCGTCTGGTGTGACACTGCTGGAATCAGGGTGTGAAATGGTATGAAGAGTATGTGTCTTGTTTCTGCTAATGAACACCACACACACCCCACCACAACAGACCTGAAGGTAGCACTGACCTCTAGGGGCTGTATAACTACTTTGCACCTACTATGGACAAAACGAGGACGATCAAGCCATTCGAAAATCACTCCTGATAAAGAGAACAATATAAAGAATGAAATTATCCCTTCCCCATCATCACCCCGCGAACCCCCATACCTGATTTCCTCCCTAATTTAGTCCATCATACAGCAGCTATCACATGCTTCCTCCAAGACACATGAAGCCAGCCATCCACATATTTTCAAACTGCTACTCAAGTTGTATCACAAGGCATTGTAACACACTAAAGAAAGCGCTATCCATGCATGAGCTCAGGGTGACCCATGATTGGCTATTGTTGCTGTGATTGACAGCAGAGAGAGTATACCGTCCACTCATAGAGCATGGCCAATTTTTCTCCCTTGGCTGTGGCTTTTTAACACATTTAATCATTTTTTACTCCTCACTTTATCGTTTATTTACTCCTTCATTTGTATATAGTAACTGCTTTAGCCTGGGCCGAGGCCACACGTTACCACCTATTTAACAGAGACAATCTGCTACATACATGTTTTTTTTGGACAGTGGGTGGAAGCCAGAGAAGCTTGAGGAAATACAAGCATACACAGAGTGAACATAGCATAGTAAATCAGCATCGAACATGTAATTAAAAAAAAAATTACAAGTGTTATTGTGTGGGGAATGGTGGCTTAGTGGTTAGCACATATTTCTCGCACCTCCAGGGTTGGGGGCTCGAACCCTAGCTCTGCCCTGCATGTGTGGAGTTTGCATGTTCTTCCCGTGCTTTGGGGGTTTCCTCTGGGTATTCCGGTTCATATATAAATTATATAATTTACATAATTATACATTATTTCACATATACATTATATGAACATTCTGTTCATTTGGGTAGTTAGGTTAGTGAGCCATTACCTTAACAAATCATTTTTCTTTCATTTTCAGATAGGTAACAATACAAAACAATTATTTTTCCTATGTAACTGGAAAAAAAGGGGGCTTTTAGTCTTGACAAAAATGACCCGGAAGTGCCGTTTGAACTTCCTCATCTGCAGTCCCATGGCATGATGGTCATCACAGAGCTCTCGAAAACTTTATACATTTTTCAATATTTAGGCAAATGTAAGGAAAAAATGGAAACACTGAGATAAGTTAACATTTCTTTCTAGTCATTTAAACAAGTTTATATATTTTGAGTATTCTGTTAGATGGTTAAATGTATTGTGTATATGGCAGCAACATGCGATTATGGAACTGTGGTATGTGAAATCATGAACAGAAACAAACCTACATAGTATATTGACATTTATTTCCCCATTAAAGTAATCAAATCCAAACATGTTTGGATAAAATTTGTGTATGTAGTTTCAGTGAGTAACCCCATCCACATACTTTTTACGAATGTAATTCCTTTCTAGAAGATATACCGTAACTTTTACATGCTTACAAGGTGGCAAAATAAAACACACCTCTGCAACTTATAGTGTGGAATCCAAAAAAATATAAATGTTTTACTATATGATACGTTCCACCATTGCACACCACCCATCCCTAATTCAAGTGCTAAAGATTTTCCACAATCTTGTATATATTTTTATTACTTGAACTAATTTAATTAATAAAAACCTTTATTTAATGTAAATGTGATAAATCATGCAGAAGAGGGTTAAAGGTACAGAATGATTAGATAACGTCAGCTAGCTAGTAAATGGTAGCTCAGTCGGTCTAAGCTCTGAAATCTTTCCAATACTCACCTGAAGCTCTTACTGAGAGTACAGGCCATGGTGGTTTTCATCCATCCATCTTCAACCGCTTACTCCTTTTCAGGGTCACCGGGGAACCTGGAGCCTATCCCAGGGAACATCGGGCACAAGGCGGGGTACACCCTGGACAGGGTGCCAGTCCATCGCAGGGCACAATCACACACACACTCACACACACATTCATACACTACAGACACTTTAGACACGCCAATTAGCCTAACATGC
>JAFFST010053373.1:331222-345254 GCA_022414735.1 Noturus placidus
CCCTCTCTCTCTCTCTCTCTCTCTTTATATATATTAAAAAAAAAATTATAATACACACACCCTGGTCTTTAACGCTCAACATGTCATTTTAGACCATTTTTAAAATAATAATAAGAAAGGGTCCCATAATTTTTACACTTTTTTTTGGTTCTCTCTCTCCTTTATTTAAAATACCAAAGATTTGGAATAATAGACAGGAACACAATTTGGAAACACACTTCCTAAACCAACTACATGTTGGAAGTCGACACAGTAAATTTCCACACATCCGTGTATCAGAGTATTTTATATCGTTGATCAGACAGCGATTCTTATAGTGACTCCTAGCTTCTCACTACTATTTCCTCTACGTTGCTGTAATTATTTTCTGTTTTTCTTTCAGATGCAATCCTAACAATGGTTAACAACATTGCTGCGAATGTGCTTGGTGGCAAGCCAGAGCTTGAAGATGGAGCCGAGATGGAAGGTGTATATGCTAGTCTTTTTTTTTTTTTTTTTTTCCCCCCACTTTATCGATTCACTAGACTATGTTTAGAGAAAAACAATGTCTCTCTGAGAACACTGGAACCTGCAAATGAGACGTTTGCAGTGCCCTGATCACGTTCTTCAAATAAACCAGAAGAGTGTACTATAGTGCAGTGCATTTTAAAGAGCTACATTTCTAACATTATAACCCTAACCTTAGCTGCCGTTGAGACTACTACTTGCTAATATGTGTGTAATGAGCAGTCGGTTTGAGTCCATGCTGCATGCTTCAACATTTCCAGAGCTAGGCACAGTATTTGCTTTTGAGTTAAGGGAATTTTTTTAAATGCAGAGCATCCTTCTTTTTTTAATGGGCTTGTAAGCTTTATGCCAAGTGAATCCAGGACAAATAACCCTGCCAAAAGTGAATACTTTGGGATAATTTGTAGGTATTTCTCCTGCTGTTTACTGTTAAAGGTAAATTCTGTATGGGTTTCGGTCAGAGGAGGCTGCATTTCTTGCTGAACAATGAGTTCCTTTGTGTATGAGGCAGAATCGTGGGAGGATGGGGGTCTACACTCAGCTGGGGGAAGAGGTCTCTGACGCACTCGCACTCGCTCCTCTCTCTGGTCTCTATCTCGACTTGCCGCCTCAGGCAGCAACTTTTTTTCCTTTCCCCCCCATCTTCATAACTCCATTCTTGATTTCTGTTTTCCCTTTTTTTATTCCTACATTTCATGGTCATTGTCTTTCTGTAGGTAATATATCGTCAGGGACGGGGAACATCACTGAAGTCACCGAAACTACGCTCACACCAACCTCGACACTCGCGCAGCAACAAGAAATGTATGTTTTACATTTACATATACATATCTCCATTTATCAAGCAGTGTATGGTCTATCAATTTGATCGTGCTTGTGTGCACATGAGAAATTTTAGAATAAATATACACATGCACTGAATAACCTGTTTATTAGCCTAAAGTCCAGGGGTTTTTTTTTTCTTTCTTTCTTTACCTCAATGATTTGCAAATCCCATAAATGTGCATGTTCTTTATAATAGAACATAATGTTTAAACTGAGGAAATGTACCATTTTAAGGAAAAATAAGGTAATTTTTAATTTGATGACCACAGCACGTCCGAAAAAAAGTTAAGACTGGGCAGCAAAAGGCTGGAAAGTAAGTGTTACTTAAAAGAAACATCTAGAGGAACGTTTTGCAACTGATTAGGTTAACTGGCAACAGGTCAGTAACATGATTGGGTATAAAAAGAGTATCTTGGAGAGGCAGAGTCTCTCTGAAATAAAGATGGAATTGAATCTGGATGGAAGCATTTGTTGCTCTAAAACCTGTCTATACCTTTCCATGTGCAAGCCGCCCATTTCGTATGCACCCCCATACCATCAGAGATGCAGGCTCTTGAACTGAGTGCTGATAAAAAGCCGGATGGTCCCTCTCCTCTTTAGTCATCTTTAGTTTCCAAAAAGAATGTCAAATTTCCATTCATCTGACTACAGAACAGTTTGCCACTTCGCCTCACTCCCTTTTTAAATGAGCTTTGGCCCAGAGAAGGTGTTTCTGGATCATGTTCACCTATGGCTTCTTCTTTGTATGATGGAGCTTTAACAAGCATTAGTGGATGGCACAGTTAACGGTGTTAACAGACAATGAGTTCTGGAAGTGTTTGAGCCCATGCTGTGACTTCCATTACAGAATCGTGCCTGATTTTAATGCAGTGCCACCTGAAGGTCCGAGGATCACGGGCATGCAATATTGATTTTCACCCTTATCCCTTGTGCACAGATTTCTCCAGATTCTCGTAATCTTTTGATATGTACTATAGTCAAGCGATTCAGTTTCTCAATTTTACATTGTGAAACATTATTCTGAAATTGTTCCACAAATTGTAGATGCAGTTTTTCAGAGATTGGTGAACCTTTGCCCATCTTTATTTCTGAAAGACTGGGTATAAAGAGTATCTTTGAGAGGCGATCATGTTACTGACCTGTTGCCAATTAACATCCAGCTGTTAATTTAATTTAATCTGTTAATTTCAGCTGTTCATTTGTAAGAACACAAGACTGTTTGTTTTATCTTCGTTCCCAGACAGCAAACTCCAGAGCTGGATTCCACACCGGTGAAGCCAGATCAAGAAGTACCCATTCCCGAGTCTCCTTCTACTCCTTTGCCTGAGGAGCGTCGCATAGTCTTCCTCATTGAAGACGAAGAGGAAGAGTCTACTCGACCCACGGTGACCCTGCTGGAGGAGGAACGTGACGAAGAGAGGTGGCGCGAGGAGGCACGCCTCAGGGAGAGCACCTTTTACTGCTCCCAACTTTCCACTTTTTCCTGCTTAGCCAGTCTCCACGAGCACCTCCACCTTTATTGTTCCGCAGTGCTGGCTCTGCAGCGGCTACGTCAAGAGCACCACATGCATTCCAACACGCATACACAAACACAACTCCCAGACCCCAGTCCAATCCAAATCCTTTTGTCACCCTCCGAGAAGTCTTTGGAAGTAGAGCCGACACAAAGTGAAGAGACTGTGCCTACCGACATACCCCCTGTTACTCTGGATCCAAACGTTGATCCACAGATTTTATTAGAGCCGAGCCACACCTCTTCCCTTCCTCATCACAGCTACCCTGAAACTTCAGTCTCCAAAGCCACGCCCACTGAGGGTATTCCTACCTCACTGCCCACAGATGAGCCCCAGGATCTGATGCCACGGTACATGGAGCACATACCCGAAACACAGACTCACACCTTTACCAGTACCTCTCTCTGTTCCACCGTCACCTCTACCACCTCCTTCAGCCTCACTCCCACCGCTTCACTTCTCATCCCAGAGACCACAGAGCTCTCCCCCACACTCACCAAAGAGCAGCTTGTCCATTCTGTTCCCACACCTATCTGGCCTACCGAAATCCCACCTCCCACAGAACTGCCTGTGCCAGGCCCAGAGCCTTCTGTAGGCATTGAGGATGTCCAGCAGGATGCTGCTCAACTCCTGTCTCCGGAAGAGCCTACGGAGGAGGTGCAGAGCACCCTGCAGCGCACCGCCACAGACTTCTATGCCGAGCTGCAGAACTCGAGCGAGCCGAGTTACGGCAACGGCAACCACGTGCACGGCTCCAACCAGAAGGAATCGGTGTTCATGAGGCTTAACAATAGGATCAAAGCCCTGGAGATGAACATGTCACTCAGCAGCAGATACTTGGAAGAGCTCAGCCAGAGGTAACACACACGTGGCTGCTGCCTTATAAATGCTAATGTGCATTTTTAGTAAACAATGGATTAGTTTATACATTGCTGTTCTAGTTTAATTATTGTACTAGATACCCACACTGCACACTGTTATTATTATGAGTAAGGCCTGTACACCTACTCATTCATACAGTTATCTAATCAGCCAATCATTTGGCAGTAGTTGTGTGATTCATGAATGCATACCAGTAGCTTCGGGTAACGATTACATCAACCATCAGATTGGGGAAAAATCTGATTTTGATTGTTGATGCCAGACAAGGCTGGTTTGATTGTTTATATAACTGCTGATCTCCAGGGATGATTTTCACACACACAAGAAAAATATCCCGTAATGCAGATAAACGTTCTGTACAATTGTGGTGAGCAAGAAAGCATCTTGGAATGCAGGACATGGCGAACCTTTAGGCTGACAGTTTACAAGAGCAAAAGACCACATCAGGTTCCACTTCTGTCAGCCAAAAACAGAAAGCTGGGGTTGCAGTGGGCACACTCACCAAATCTGCACAGTTACAGACTGGAGAAATTTTGCCTGGTCTGATTTATGCTGAGGCACACAGATGGAAGGGTCAGAATTTGGTGCATGAATCCATGAACTCAACCTGCCTTGTGTCAACAGTCCAGGCTGGTGGAGGTGGTGTGATGGTGTGGGGAATGTTTTCTTGGCACACTTTGGGCCCGTTAATACCAATCATCGCTTGAATTCCATAGTATGTTTGAGTATTGATGCTGACCATGTGCATTCCTTCATGATCAGTTTACCAACTTCTAATGGCTACTTCCAGTGCCCTGATCATGCACCATGTCACAAAGAAAAACTTATCTCAAACTGGTTTCATGAACATAATGAGTTCAGTGTTCTTCAGTGGCTTTCCCAGTCACCAGATCTGAATCCAGTAGAACAGCTTTGGGATGTGGAAGAATGGGAGATTCACAGCATGAAGGTGAATCACAGTTCCTGCAGATTTTTCAGCTGCAATCATGTCAACATGGACCAGAATCTCAAAGTAATGTTTCGAACATCTTCTGGAATACACATGAAGAATTGAGGCTGTTTTGAGAGCAAAGGGAGGCCATACCCAGTATTAGTATAGTGATCCTAATAGTGCTAAGTGTGTGTGTGTGTGTGTGTGTGTATATTAAAATAGAGTAACACATGCTGTGAAAATGACCTTAATGAAATCATAGACTAATTCGCTGCAATGTGTGGATGTTCTGTGTGTTGGGCAGGATAATTTAGACCATTGAGACTTGCAGTCATATTTCACTCTTAAGCTTAATTTATTTTCACATCACTCTCAAAGGCAGTGCATTAAATTCAGGGAGGTTTAACTAAGCAAGTTTTAACAGTGTCCTGTCACAGCACTACACAGGTACTTGGCTGTATACAGAGGATTTTCTTCAGGCATGGAAGGAAAAATACATCTACATTTTGCATCACCGAATCATTGATGTATTTACTGTGACGTGATACTATGACATGCCGATGTAGGCGGTCTTTAAATCGACATGATTTCTCAACACTGCACCTTGATGAATAAAATGCCATTTAAAATGGCATATTTCTGACTATACTGATAATGTGTGTCTGTAATCGAGACACTTTTCACATGTTTTATTAACTAAATACTCTACATTTCAAATTCTCTCAAGCATCGGCTATGTTACCATTGATGATGGTGTCAAAAAGACCTTACAATTAGGGTTAAAGGTGCAATAATGTTGTTGTTTTTCCCCCTTACTAATATGAATAAGATGGAACATGATTTAAAAAAACAATGTTTTAAGCCTTGACTTCAGGAGAAAGTATTATGTCGTTTAGTGTTTAAATGCTCTTGAAAGTGATTTCATGACAATCCTTGCTAACACTAGTTGCATGCTAACTCTAGTTATTCAGCTCCACCTACATCTTACTGAATGCACCTTTTTAAGTGCTACTGTTATTTAATATATGGGGCGGCTGTGGCTCAGTCGGTAGAGCGGGTTATCCACTCATCGTAGGGTTGGTGGTCCGAATCCCGGCCCGGGTGATCCCATGCCGAAGTGTCCTTGGGCAAGACACTGAACCCTAAGTTGCCCCCGATGGCAAGCTAGCACCTTGCATGCAGCTCTGCTACCATTGGTGTGTGCACTTATAAGTCGCTTTGGATAAAAGCGTCTGCTAAATGAATAAATGTAAATTTAATATCCAACTCAGTATTTTGGAAGAGGTGCCAAGAGTATATTGTTTACACACTGACATCTTGCTGTCACTCAGGTATCGTAAACAAATGGAGGAGATGCAGCGGGCGTTCAACATTACCATTATTAAACTGCAGAACACGTCCAGAATTGCAGAGGAGCAGGTCAGTAGCATTTGACATCTAAATTTAAATCTCAAATTGGCATGCTGGATGATGCCAGAGCGGTATATAGGCAGGTACGCCACATCCGATTAGTTCAAGGCGATAAAGTTGTTTGTGTGATCATGCAGGATCAGAAACAGACAGAGGCCATCCAGATGTTGCAGAGCCAGCTGGAGAATGTCACTAAGCTCATGCTTAACCTATCTGTCACTGTGGGCCAGTTACAGAGAGAGGTGCGTGCTCGCACACATCTATAACTTTCACCGTCCATGCCTTGGCCTTCAGGATCTAATCCTTTTAGATGTTACTTGTGTTGCAGGTGTCAGACAGGCAGAGTTACTTGGTGGTGTCTCTGGTGTTGTGTCTGGCTTTGGGCCTGCTGTTATGTGTGCAGTGCTGCTGCAGTTCCTCCAATAACAGAAGCGCTGTGATCCCAGTGAGCAACCACTACCCCAGTCCCAAGAGGTACACAAACACACGCCCACAATCCTGATGCAAGGTTACACCCACACTCTTAACCTGGTGGGATATTTAAAACAAAACCACTGTTTTTGAGGAAGAGCGTTCATACACAAACATCTTTTTTTTTTTAATTAAATAAATAATTATATAAATAAAAAAACTCTAATTTGTGTACTAGCTCTGTTCGTAGGTTGCCAGATCTGCAGCTGTTCTAAAAACATTCCTCTTCCGGACCCTATACACTGATTTTTAAAGTCTAGCAGCATGACTACTATTGAGACGTGTTAGTACAGTGTAAATGTTGGGAACAGGACTAGAGTGCTCCCAACCTGCAGACAGAATCCAGGAAAAAAGTATTCCTTGGCAAAACCTTGAACCTGGAAACAGTGTTAAGAAGTTGACTTGGAGCTTGCTGTCCTTTTTAAAACTGTTCTGCAGCCCTTGAGGTACAAAGTGTCTTGGAAAGGAAATGTTTTGAAAGTATGCTGGCGAGTGCCGGTTTGATAGTTACTTGCGCTTGCTATTCTTTAATCATCTGCCAACAACTGTATGCATCGAAGCATCCAGTCGAAACACGTGTTCTAACCGCCAGTGACATCTTTTTGTTCTTTCGCTCTTATTCCCAGGTGTTTCTCCTCTTACGATGACATGAGTTTGAAGCGGAAAGTTTCATGCCCCCTCATACGGTCCAAGTCACTTCAGCTTCCCCCTTCAGATGGTAAGAGTTTTCTATTTAAACCCAAACACAAGGATGTTTCTTTCTCCCAGTTATGTGAAGGTTGTTTCTGTCTCTCTTCTGCTCTGTCTTGTGTGCTTCCTTATACTCTTTCTCTTGTTCCTTTCTTTCTCTCTCCATGTTTTTCTCAAAACACATCCAGCCATGTATGCCTAGTCTGTCCTGTTGCATCACATTTCATCTCTCAATACAACAAAGTCTTAACTGTGTCTTCTCACAAAATACGATATGTCTGTCCTGAAGAAAAATGTCTTAGTCCTCCAATATTGGCACCCTTGGTAAATATGAGCAAATAAGTCCTATAATGCTGATGAGGTTTGAGAATACATGGCAAGGGATCTGAGACCATTCTTCCATACAGAATCTCTCCAGATCCTTCAAATTTTGAGGTCCATGCTGGTGGACTCTTCAGTTCACCCCACAGGTTTTCTATGGTTTGAAGTCAGGGGACTGGGATGGCCATGGCAGGACCTTGATTGTGTGATCAGTAAACCATTTTTTTGTGTTTATTTGATGTATGTTTTGGATAATTGTCCTGCTGGAAGATCCAACCACGGCCCATTTTAAGATTTCTGGCAGAGGCAGTCAGGTTTTTATTTACTATCTGTTGATAAAGTCCATGAAGTCATGTATCCTAAAAAAATGTTCAGGTCCTCTGGCAGAAAAACAGTCCCAAAACATTAAAGATGTATTATTGCCAAAAAGCTCTGTTTTGGTCTCATCTGCCCATAGAACCCGATCCCATTTGAAGTTCCAATAGTGTCTGGCAAACTGAACACGCACATGTAGAGGCTTTCTTATTGAAACCCTTCCAACTTGTGATGTAGGTGACTTCAATTCTCCAGCTGTGATCCGTGGAGATTTTTTGGCCACTCGAACCATTTTCTTCATGTGTTGAGACGATATAGACACACGTCCACTTCCAGATCAATTCATAACATTTCCAGTTGACAGGAACGTCTTAATTATTGACCTGATTGTGGAAATGGGCATTATCAGTACTTGTGCTATTTTCTTCTAGCCACTTCGCATTTTGTGAAGCTCAACAACTTTTTGCTGCACATCACCGCTATATTCCTTGGTTTTACCTATTGGTATGAATGACTAAGGGAATTTGGCCTGTTACCTCATATTTATACCCCTGTGAAACAGGAAGTCATGGTTAACCAATTTCCTGTTCCTAGTCACAAAGGTGTACTAAAACACTTTTTATTTATTTATCTATTTGTTTTATAAATATGAATGGGGAATATTTCTGTCATTTGAATTCATAAGGCTGCCAATAACTGTTGCACACCTATATTTAACAAAGAGCAGAGTATTTTTGTGATTTTTAAAAAAAAATTTTAACAAAAGTTCAAAACGTTAAACAATAGAGTAATTTTTCACAGCCTATTTTGCTCATATTTACCAAGGGTGCCAATATTAGTGGAGAGTACTGTATGTGCTGCTGTTATTTTAGTGTGACCATGACTTTGTACTGTTCTGTTCCATAAAAGCTTAATGTGTTGCATAATTAGAGACTTGCTACGCATGGCTTCTTCCCTCTTACTGCCTGCAGGATAGAGCTGCAGAAAAAATTGCCATGTAAAGGTCTAAAGATCACGTCTGTAGTGAGAGAGCTGTGGTGCGTGTCTGTGTGCGCACCTTTGGGGTTTCTTTTCTCCAAAGTTGCAAAGGGTCTAATTTATTTTTTGTTTTTAAAGCTCGGGCCTGGCTCACATTTGACATTTGCAAGTAGTAAAAACTGACACTTGTTCAATTCAGATATGATCCAGTAATTCAAGAAATGTTTCTTTCTATACCAAATGCAAGCACATTTTGAGTTGTGTTTCAGTTGTTATGCAGTATGTCCTACTACTTGCAAGTAAAGTCATGCTTGTACATGTTCATAGTTGCCATATCATTCCTTTAACTTGGCCCCCTCTCTCCCCTCTTTAGTAGGTCCTGATGACTTGTACATTGTAGAACCTCTAAGGTTTTCTCCAGAGAAAAAGGTACAGTGTCCATTTTGCCTGCGGTGGTAGGCTGCTGCGCACTCGAACGGGGCTGAGTTTCGAAATCACTCATTTGCTCGGTTCAGGAAAACATGCCTCACAAAAGACTCTTAAAACATAGATGCAATAAAGTAACCAAGTGGTGAATTTCTACATAATGTAGAACGTGTTTTATTTGGTGCAGACATAAGAACAAGTGAGTATTTTGGAACACAGCCCCAGCAGTTTGTTTCATACTGGTCCTTCTCTCCTGACTGAAATGTCTTTGACTGTGCTCTTAAGACTCACTCGATCTTATTCTTTTTAGTACTTTTTCCTCTTGGTCCTTACCTTGTTTTGTGTCGTTCATTTCAGGAGATGTACTTGTTTTAATATAACGTCAACTCCTGAATTACTGTTACCATTTAAAAGACTCACTCACTCACGAAAAAAATAAGACTTTTTTTTTTTTATATAGTACTGCCCTGAATAATCTATTTCGCATAACAGATTTTACATGGTCCACAAGACACAATAATATCTGAATTTACACAAACAAACCAGCTCAAGTGTTCATACACTTCATTTGTTAATACTGCGTGTCGTCACCTGGATGATAACGACTGTGTTTATGTGATAGATGTTCATGAGTCCCTTGTTTGTCCTGAGCAGTTAAACTGCCCACTGTTCTTCAGAAAAATCCTCCAGGTCCTACACATTCTTTACTTTTCCAGCATCTTCTGCATATTTGACCCCCTTTCCAACAGTGGCTATATGATTAGATTTGAGGATAACTGAGAGACTCGTACACGACTATTACAAAAGGTGTCAACATTCACTGATACTCAAGAAGGCCACATGATGCAGAAGCTTCAGAAGATATTCGCATGTTTCCCTAAAGACAAAATGATAACAATTTACACCCATCATCCTGTTCAAAAATGTACAACCCCCTGGCTCTTAATGTATCGTGTTGCCTTCTTGAGCATCAGTGAATGTTGACACCTTTTGTGATAGTCGTGTACAAGTCTCTCAGTTATCCTCAAATCTCAGCATCATAGTCACTCTTGGAAAGGGCTCAAATCTGCAGAAGATGCTGGAAAAGTAAAGTGTGTGCAGGACCTGGAGGATTTTCCTGAAGAACAGTATAAGTGCAAGTGTGATTTGCTTTTATAGAACAATTATACAAACAAGAAATGAATATTGAGTAACCGAAATTTCAGCCACGATATGAGGAAATATTGTTTCATTTTTGCGCCGACAACGAAAATAGTTCTCAAAAGCCCCAGCTGGATTGAGCACAAAGACTGACTAACAAGTCCGTAGTAAGTGTAGCAACTGTTTCAGTGTAACAAACAGTTGCTAGAATTTAAATTTTTTTACATAGTGAATGCAGCCAAGAGGAGTGATGACTCAAGCAGTGAAATTTTTCACCTTTTATTTTCCAGGATGTTCAGTATGAGCAAATTGGGAATAAGGACAGTGTTTGATTACAGCAGCAGATCTTTTGTACAAATCAAATTGGCGGACCAGAAAGAACCATTTATATAAATAATCTTTTGATCAGATTTCCAGCTATTGAAAATGTATAATGGTAAAGCGAATTAAGAAGAGCTCCTGCAGAATTGTCTTGTACTGTATGCTAAGACGCACACAAGATGTAGGCGTATGCTCAAGCATTTCAGTCTCTGGATTCACATCAGCACTGATGGGAATTAGGCATACTTGCAAGTATTGCATGGTATTTCATTTGTTTTTATGCAGGGTGCCAATAATTTTGGAGTTGACTTTTTGTTTTTCTTTCAGTATGTGTGCTCGTTTAACCTGAACTACATGCTCGTCTGTCTTCGTTGTTTTTCGTAGATGTGGTTTTCTACAGCTGTAGATGTTGGTGTTTTTATTTTTTTAATGTGTATTCGTTCTGCACGTATGGAAATATTTTTCCTCTCCGTCATCCCTCTTGCAGAAAAAGCGCTGCAAAATGAAAGAGAAAGCGCCTCTGACTGTTGCTAACTGCAGCCCTGATGGCGAGAGTGTAAACGTGCCTCAAATCCTGCCGACAGCCTGCGACCGCGACGCGTCCACCTGCTCATCCAGAGAGGGCGTGGCAGAGAGCAGCTCTGAAGGCTCTTCATCCTCCTCATCTACAGTGTCGGATGAGTCCAGCTCCAGTATCCCTACCGTTAATGGCCACTGTGTGGGTCTAAATAACGGGCAGCTCCCAATGACCAAGAGCAAGACAGAGAAGAGGTCTTTGAAGCGCCGGCGGTCTAAGATGGCTGATCAGCAACAGCAGCCACAGTCACGTGGGCACTACGGCGCAGGGTTACTGCACACCCCTGTTCCAGTGGCGACATGCGTCATGCCGACGTTTCAGCAGCTGATTAAGAGAAAACAGGAACTTGGCATGGGGACTTTTGGAGTAACTGCTGTCACTGGCCATGTCTGAGAACTTTCTTCAGCAGTATATCTCGCACTCATCTAACACACAGCTTTATAGACCGAAAAAGTGGATTGAATCGCGCCATCAGCTAGGAGGAAGTGGGCGATGTTATCGTATTACCCCCACCACCCTCACGGTTTCTCTCTCTCTCTCTCTCTCTCTCTCTCTCTCTCGGTCGACTCTGCCACGTACGCTCAAGCACAGATAAATTTGGACTGCATGACAGTAACACTATGGTTTCCCTCCTGTATCTTTATCCTTCCGTTCTAAAATCTTTTTTCATGTGCCTTTATTTTCCGTTAACAAACTGAACTGATCAAGGTGAAGAGTCTTTATTTTATTTTTACTTTTCCCCTTTGATTTTTTGAGGGGTTGGAATACAAAAAGAAATACTAACTTTTGAGAAGTATGACTGAGTTTACTTTTGGACCAGCAGGACAGCAACGGAAGGCTAGGAGTGGACTTTCTCCAAAACCTCTTCCCACACACTACCACGTTATCTCGGGCCATGCTCTTCTTTTTACACCCACTCTGATTTTCAGTACAGACAACAGTGTTACCTTCGTTCTCTAGTGTTCACACTTTCTCTCTGTTGGGAAACAGGTTTATTTTTACTTGCACACTCCCTCTTGTATGCTTGTTCTTCTGTGTGTGTGTGTATGTGGATCACATAGCAAGTGGCTCTGTAGCACTTTAACATCCATCAGTCCAGTGAGCAGAACTGAATGAAGAACAGATCCAGCCTGTTCATTTTGTGTCTCTCTCGAACTTTTTTTGTTCTTGCTCTTTTTTTCCCCCTCCTTCCTTTCTCTTTTCCTCTTCCTTTCCCTGATTTTGTTTTGAGGTGTTAGTTTAACAAGTTCAGGCAGGGCCTGAATGCAGTGTGTGTATAGTATATTATATATTGTATTATATTATATAACACACACCTTCTCATATAGACCTTAAAGACATAACTGTAGAAGTTGTACAATTCATTCAGGCATTTTACTGCATCCAGACTCTAGTTTGTTTCCTTGGCTTTCTCTACCTTTAGTTCTTTTTCAACAGTAAGGCAAGTTTATTAATATTTTTAGTCCAAACAGTCCGTTACATATACATGCTCATCTGTTACCGGTACATTATAAATAACTGTCTCTATAAAGTTTGTCCTGATTTCCCCCACCCCTCCACAGTGGACACTGTGTATAATTTTATTTATATATTTATTTATTACACTGTTGACTTAAGCTGTTTGAATTTGGGTCGGGGTTAATAGGAGAGCATTTTAACCCGTAGGGCATCTTAAATATTTATTGAAAATCGTTATCGTACACGCGCACTTAGTCGTGAAACATGCAGTGGTACACCTGTTTTTGACTTGTTTTCTGCCACCTTTTTTATGTAATACTGAGAAATCTGGAGTCTGTGCGCTAGCCAAATGCCACCCACTACACAAACGCACACATCATGCAGATCCTTTAACTATTTGACTAGATTCACGATCACTAATTCTGAGTATTTTCTAATGTGATTAGCCTGGTGTAAGACACTGGTTAAATACATGCGCCTGGCTCTTTCTGAGGAAAAAGAAGCTGTCGTGTGTTATGGGTGTTTGTTGATGGATCTGTTCTGATGAGTTCTTCATTGTATTCATTGCAATTTTTTGTGTGTGGGGAAAGCTGCTCGATTTCTAATCTACATTTTCGTATTATATTTGTGAAAACGCTTGCATCTTTCTCATTCCTTATATACGCCACTGTACATGACGCATTCTTTTACTGGTTCGCTTCCTCTTTATGTCCCTCACTTATGTTTGTGTGATTTGGTTGACTGGCTCACTGGACTGCTCAACAGCCCACTCTAGATGTATGCCATTAACTCATTTGGGCATGTGTAGTCTCTGGTAAAAAAAATATATATATTTTTTTCACTTCATTTCAGCTTGTCTGTGATCAGTGCTCCTGTAAAGAATGTGAACTTTTGTCTGAATGGTAACAAAAGGAAAGGTTCAGGTGTTTTTCAAATACAACCTCTTGAATTATTCTACATTCAGAGGGGGTTGGTTTTTTTGTGTGTGTGTGTGTGTCTTTCTATATTGTTTTGAATGTATATGAAAATGTATTAGTTTGTAATTTGTTTCTAGTGTGTATGGGTGTTTAAAGCTGCATGGAAGATTAATGAACCGTATAACCCCAGTGATCAGAGCCTTGTGTCACAGGCTCCCACTCCCTCAGCACTTTGGAGAACTCCTCATGCCTTTTTTTTTTTTTTTTTTGTTTGTTTTTATTTTATTATTTTTTTTATAAATGCACACTAGCCCTTGTTTTAAAGTGCTTGTCTCCCCCCTCCCCCCCC
>JAFFST010053373.1:345274-365330 GCA_022414735.1 Noturus placidus
CCCCCCCCCCTGCTTTTCTTGGTGTCCTCTAGTGGCCATGGTCTCGTGTATTTAAGTGTCCAGTAGAAGACACCAAATTCTACAAGATAATCTGTGAGGATGAGATGCACAGGATTTTTATTCTCTTTTTTTAAATTATTTTTGGAAACAGGTTTAACTGTAACTACTATGATGTAGTGCCAATAGAAACTGTGAATTTCTAAATAAAGACACTTTGTTTTGGGTTTTTTTTTTTTTGTCATTATGTCTGCTTTCTTTTGTAGTTTGGAATAATAGTTTGATCCACTGGAACAGAAACCTGGCACTAGGAATCGCTTCATAAATTAACGTTGTAAATGTATGAATCATGCACTGTGACCTTTGGTGTGCTTAATATCTGACTTCTCACTACAGCATGACCAAGACTTGTATAAGGGTAGAACTACTGACTGTGTGTGATCAGATGAGCTACAATCGGTCATTCGACTTTTTCCCCATCCATCAGTGAAAGAGAAGACCTGTACAAGATGTCCCTTCTTTGCTTTAATGTGCTGCCATACATCTTGATAACACCATATTCAATATTTAAACACTCAGCATAAATACATGAACATGTTTTTGTAATGCATTGAGGTACAAAAGACCGCACATCCAAGGAATGACCTGTATCATATAAGCATGAGTTACTTGTGGAGATGATTAATATAGCTTGAATACATCCTCGTGTTCGCCCCATGATGATTCTGCCAGTTGATAATTACTAATTATCAATCTAGGGTGGGACAAAAAACTAATTCACATCCATAGAAAATGACAGAACATGGCGCCCCCTATCTGTGGATGGCCTAAGTACAGTAGACTTGTCATCTGACATGAAAGGCACACAATTAAGCAGCACTGGTTTGCTATCTAGCAAGAGACAACAAAAGAAAGGATATCCAACATAACGTTAGAATAAAGCTTATAAAGTACATTAGCATTACAAATACAATATCATTACCTAACGTCAGCTAATAAACTGAAGAAATCCAGTGTTATGCCTCTAAATAATGCATTCTGTTAATGTAAAAAAAAAAAAAAAAAAAAAAGGCTTACTAATGTTTGCTCACCTATTTGCTGTGGGCAGTGGTGCCAGAGAATAGTTGAGATCTGGGGTGCTGTCTGTGTTCCAGTTCATCCCAAAGGTGTTCGGTGTGGTTGAGATCAGGGCTCTGTGTAGGACACTCGAGTTATTCCAGTCTAACCTTAACACACCATGTCTTCATGCTGGATTTGCATAGGATAGTACAATAAAGAAAAAGCATCCAGTGAGTAGCCTTTCTGGAAACAAATGGCAACACCTTGTTGAGAGAGAGGTCAATGCTGAATGGCCAGGCTGGCACAAGCTAACAGAGAGGCTACAGTAACTCATAACCTTTCTGTACAATTGTGGTGGGTAGAAAAGCATCTCAGAATGCACAACACGTCAAACCTTGAGGCTGATGTTCTACATCAGCAGAAAACCACGTCGAGTTCCACTTCAGTTAAGGACTGTACAGTTACAGAAAAAAATAGCCTGGTCTGATTAATCTCAATTTGTTTGAAGACACAGATGGTAAGGTCAGATTTTGGTGCCAACAGTATGAATCCATGAACTCAACCTGTCTTGTACCTGTAATGGTTGCTCAGTGTTTAAATTGTTGGATTACTGATCAGAAGGTTATGAGTTCAAATCTCAGGATTGCTGAGCTGTCACTGCTGGGCCCTTGTGCAAGGCTCAACTGTTCAGCTGTATAAATGAGATGAATGTAAGTTGCTATGGATAAGAGCGTCTGCTGAATGCTGTAAATGTCAAATGCAATGTGTCAACAGTCCAGGCTGGTGGAGGTGGTGTGATGGTGTAGGGAATGTATTCTTGGCACACTTTGGGCCTGTTAATACCAATCAATCATTGCTTGAATGCCACAGCCTGTTTGAATATTATTGCTCACCATGTGCATCCCTTCATGGCCACAATTTACTCATCTTCTAATGGCTACTTCCAGCATGATGATGCACCATGTTACAAAACTTGTCTCAAACATGAACTGTCAGTGTTCTTCAGTGGCCTTCCCAGTCACCCGATCTGAACCCAATAGATCACCTTTGGGATGTGGCTCAGTCGGTAGAGCGGGTTGTCCACTAATCCACTAATCGGCCTGGGTGATCCCATGCCGAAGTGTCCTTGGGCAAGACATTGAACCCTAAGTTGCCCCTGATGACAAGCTAGCACCTTGCATGGCAGCTCTGCTACCATTGGTGTGTGAGTGTGCTCTCATTTGTAAGTCCATCCATCCATCCATCCATCCATCCATCTTCAACTGCTTACTCCTTCTCAGGGTCACGGGGGAACCTGGAGCCTATCCCAGTCGCTTTGGATAAAAGCGTCTGCTAAAATGAATAAATGTAAATGGTAGAATGGGAGACTCACAGCAAGAAAGTGCACCTGAAAAATCTGCAGGAACTGTGTGATGCAATCATGTCAACATGGACCAGTTTCCAACATCATCTGGAATCCATGACATGAAGAATTTAGTAAAGGGAGGCCGTGCCCAGTATTAATATAGTGTTCCTAATTAAGTCCTCCGTGAGTGTAAGTGATAACAGGATCTTGAAATGCAATCGATTAAAAGCATGATGTATCACTGAATTATTAAAAACAAACAAACAAACAAACAAATAATTAAAGCCTTCAGGACATGTTATTGGAATTTCTTAGTGTTAATTGGCTCTCTGCATCAAATCACACCACTCACTGATCATTTTCCTATACCAGCCACACCCTGTCCAACAGTTCCAACCGACATGGTTCACATTTTCTTGACAACTAGCCGTTAGGTGACTTTTATTTTGACATTACTTGAGTAGCAGGTTGCCAGACAGATCCCTGCTTTTTTTTTTTTCTTTTCACCTGCTTGCTGCCGGATCTGCGTCTTTTAAATAATAAATAAATAAATAAGGTAAAAAAACAAAACAAAACAAAACAAACAAACAAAAAAAAACTTCATTCGTTTAATACCTAACCTTTCCGGAATTGGATGGACAACACACAGACAACGAAACCAGCGCGTGCACTGTAGGCGTCGTGTTTATGTTCTTCAGTGTGTTTGCTTTAGGATGACGCGGATTAAAGATAAAACAAAACAAAACAAAACAGGCCGTTTAAATGACAAACTCCAACAGTGTCGTGTCTAAACTCCTGGTTTAGCTGTGACTGGTGTTTGTGACGCTTTAGCAGGTTTTTATTTGTCTGTGCTGTTGGTTGAGGTTTAGCCGATAAGCCTCGAGTGTAGAATTAGCGGTGTCTGATACCGGTGTCTAATCTCCGTCACTCGGACACATCCGCGTGTGCTCAGTAACGGACACATCCGCGTGTGTGGTCAGTAACGGACACATCCGCGCGTGTGGTCAGTAACGGACACATCCGCGTGTGCTCAGTAACGGACACATCCGCGTGTGGTCCGTAACGGACACATCCGCGTGTGGTCCGTAACGGACACATCCGCGTGTGCTCAGTAACGGACACATCCGCGTGTGCTCAGTAACGGACACATCCGCGTGTGGTCAGTAACGGACACATCCGTGTGTGTGGTCAGTAACGGACACATCCGTGTGTGTGGTCAGTAACGGACACATCCGCGCGTGTGGTCAGTAACGGACACATCCGCGTGTGTGGTCAGTAACGGACACATCCGCGTGTGTGGTCAGTAACGGACACATCCGTGTGTGTGGTCAGTAACGGACACATCCGCGTGTGCTCAGTAACGGACACATCCGCGTGTGGTCCGTAACGGACACATCCGTGTGTGTGGTCAGTAACGAACACTCCGGTGTGACAGAAAAAGGAATCAAAATGCACTAGTAAGACTTTGTTTTGGGTATGCATTTTATAAATGGTCTATTCCGAAATTTTTAATATATCATTTAAATCGAAATTCAATCAGTATTCATCTTCTACCAGAGGAAAGAAGTGAACGCCAGTGGAACACTGGGTATTTCTGAAAAGCTATAACAGGTGGCATGATGGATGGATGGAACCTGAGGTTTGAATGCTCACTCTGCCTGTGAATTAGTCAGGAAATGCTGTCTATATTGAATTTGCCCTTGGGGATCAGTAATCTATCTATCGGTCTATCTATCGGTCTGGTGTAATCCTACTTAATGTGATCATCTTGGTGCTCTGACTCACCGAGTTAACCTTCAGGTTCATTATTATACACTATATAACTAAAACGTTGTAGACACTTGAACATCACACTCATACGTGCTTGGTGAACATCCCAGATTTGCTGTTATAAAAATGACTGGGAAGACGTTCCACTAGATTTTGGAGTGTGGTTGTGGGGATTTGTGTTCATACAGATGCAAGAGCGTTGTATGTATTGTTTGGGTGAGAAGACCTGGGGTGCAGAAGGTGTTCCTAAAGGTGTTCGGTGTGAGACATGCGAGTTCTTCCACTCCAACCTTGGAAAACCGTGTCTTCGTGGAGATCGCTTTGCGAACAGGGACATTGTCATGCTGGAACAGGCTTGAGCCTCTTGGTTCCATCCATCCAACCATCTATATTCTGTACCACTTATCCTACACAGGGTTGTGGGAGCCTTTTCCAGGGAGCTAGGGCACAAGGCAGGGGACACACTGGACTGGGTACCAGTACGTTATAGGGAACAATTGTATACACATTCACACACTGTTGACTATTTGAGTGCCAATCAGCATACAGTGCATGTCTTTGGACTGGGGGAGGAAACCGGTGTACCTGAAGTACGGGTTAGAACATGCTAACTCTGTGCATACCGGGCAGTTTGAAACCCCAGCTACAGCCGAAAAAAAAAAGACGTTCTAATTGTGTGCTTCTAACTTTGGAGCCACAGTTTGGGGAAGAATTGGGGATTTGATCATGTGTCCAAACTTTTGGCTATATAGTGTATTTCTAAAGACTGGTGTCTATGTAAGGGCAAAGGTGCCTAACTGTAATCCTAGAGAGTTCTACTGAATCTATACATCCTACTCTGAGTCACCAGATTGAACTCGCAGAGGGCGGCTGTGGCTCAGTCGGTAGAGTGGGTTGTCCACTAATCGTAGGGTTGGCAGTTCGATTCCCGGCCCGGATGACTCCACATGCCGAAGTGTCCTCGGGCAAGACACTGATGGCAAGTTGGCGCCTTGCATGGCAGCTCTGCTACCATTGGTGTGTGGGTGAATGGGTGAACGAGACACAGTGTAAAGCGCTTTGGATAAAAGCGCGATGTAAGTGTGCCAAAGCCAAAGAATAATTGCTGTCATCATACTTCATTTGCTTGAATCAAGAAAATCTCAGTCCAAATGCCACTTGTCACATTCTTGCTTTGCTATTGTGAATGTAGGGTCAGGTGTGACAGGTCTAATTTGGTGGGATTGGTGGAATTTGTTCTCAGATCCCAGCTCGCATATGCCAAATGTCATTGTGCCCAAGATGAAAGAAGTCTGGCAACATTGTGACTGGCAGGAGCTGCGGCCAATCAGGAGGGAGAGAGTGAGAGTGTAAGCAAAACAAATGAGAGAGTAATGAGAGTGAGTTAGAGTGTCTAATATTATACTATAAATGCTAAAATGATCCAAGACTAATTGAGTTTTGGCTTTCTTCCGGGCATGTTATTTAACAAAGGAAAACATATAATCATTGATATGATGTTCTCGTTAGGAAATTTTTTTTGTAACATTTATGGAAGGAGTCTCGGGTGTCAGCACTTAGTAACAGTTTATAAGAGAGTTTTCAGTACAGAGGAGTTTACACGTTGTGGTTTTCTTCAAACCTTGTCAAGCCACATTTTTGTCTTATTAACTTCAACAGAGAGAATACAAGAGAGGTTGGTGAGGGAACCCATGTTTACAGCTGCTATATCATAAGCGATGTGAGGACAAAGCTCATCTTGCGGACATACCACAACATTAAATGTAGCTAAATGTTTAAAATAAACGTGTCGTGTCGTTCATTAATAAATTAACATTTTTCATCTTTGGCAGATTGCTGTGATATAAATGGAATAACACGCTATTTTGTCTTCTATGAAAATAATAATCATTTTAATATGAAAATGCTGGTTTGCATGAATTTTATCACGGACCTCAGTCATGTCATGCATGAATTGCTGGAGTGTTTAATTTGTGAGAAGGTGGCGTGTGTGTGTGTACTTAATTACTCCTATTATACGCAGAGGTGCCAGTTTATTATCACGGTTTTAGATGGTTGTGTTTACTCAGTTTGTTGATTTTATTTCAGGATGGCAGAACCACCCCAGTCATGTGACTGTTTTGTATCTCTGCCACCCGGTTCTAAATTCGACCATGTGATATTTGGTAAGAATTCGGATCGACCAAGGGATGAGGTGCAGGAAGTGGTTTACTACCCTGCTGTCTCCCACAGCCCTGGCGCCACAGTGGAGGTAAGTGGATCCTTTTTCTGTTTTGCATGCCGCGTGATAAAGTATCTTAATTTGTACGATCTCGTCTATCATGCTACATCTACCTAGCTGGAAGGGTGAGGATTAACACATGCTTCTTCTCACATCTGAAGTTATCTTTCTCTTCTTTTCGAGTTGTTGCTCATGCAATGACATAAAGCATCCGAAAACACTGCTAGGAGAACTATGGGGAACTGTTCATGTTGGCACTAATGACGAATTGCAGTATACTGTACATTTAACTCAACATGAACGATTTCTTTGCTCTCTTTTATACTATAAAATACTACGTATGTGCAATGTGAGGACAAAACAGGGTGTGGGGAACGAATCTGTAAATACAGATGGGTGACTGATCAGTCCTTATATTTCCCCTCCAGTGCACATACATCTCAATCCCGCAAGTGGAGCACACGCATGCAGTAGTGCTGAGCAGACCCGCCTGGCTGTGGGGGGCTGAGATGGGAGCCAACGAACATGGCGTGTGTATAGGGAATGAGGCTGTGTGGACCCGTGTACCTGTAAATCAGGAGGATGCGCTGCTTGGCATGGACCTGGTTCGGTGAGTCCTACCATGTGTTGTGTGTTGTGTGTGTGGTTTTTTTTTTTTTTTTTTAAATCATCTTGGGTCTTTAATTATTTATGAGGGATTACATTTGTTAATGAAAAACACATGCAGTACATATACTACATCTGTACACCTGCTTGTCCTGCAGTTTTCCAATCATGTGGCAGCAGCGTAGTGCATAAAATGCTGCAGGTACAGGCTAGGAGCTTAAGTTAATGTTCAATCTTCAGAATGAGGGAAAAGTGTGATCTCTGTGACTTTCACCGTGGCTTGAATGGAAATTCTTTATTATGAGATACTGGATTTTTGATTTCCATGAGCTGTAAACCGTAATCAAGATTAAAACAAATTTTACTTTTCCACGATATTCAAGTTTTTTTGAAAAACACCTGTACTGCGGTGGTCAGAAAAGAAAATAGGAGCAATTAATAATTGCTTCAGGAGTGGACAGGACCAAAATTACAACTCAAAAAGGAAACTAATAAAGATTTAAGAACAACAGAAAAATGAGAAAAGCTTAACAATTCCTCAAATGAAATTAGATAGCAAGTACCGACAGTGCTCCCCACAACAATCTGCTTACACTGTTTAGACTTATAACAAACTACATGTTTAAACTGCTACAGTATCTCAGCTGCAAGACGAAAACCCATGTTACAGAATGCACAAGGTCAGGAAAGAATGGAATATCCCTCCATGCTGTATCCTTTTTCAGACTTATTTCATATACACATGGCACTGCAGTCCAGGTGCAGACTGAACAGAGTATTTGAAAAATATATATACTGTAGCAGAGATGATAAACGTCTGGGGGGAAAAAGAGAGAACACGTACACAAGACAATGCAACAACCTACAGTACATGTCCCTGGATGTAACACGTGTAAACTTTGTGTGGTTACAGTTGAGGTCAAAAGGTTTAGAATTTCACTATCACAAAATTTTCCAGTGGGTCAAAAGTTTACCTACACCAAGTGACTGTCTCTTAAAACAGTATGGAAGATTCCAGAAATTGATTTAATGAAATTTTTTTTTTTTTTTAAGAAGTTCCAGATTGGCCAATGTTTGTAATTAGGATTTAATTGGGAGTGCAGCTGTGAAACTGTTTTGTAGAGCCGGTGGCTGCGTCCGAAATTGCGTACTGTGACAGTACCTACTGCACGGACGTGTGTGTGTAGTATGAATACAATCCCGGACATACTATGTGACCTTCAACGTCACCATAAACACAAAAATCTTAAAGGGACCACCAGATTAAAACAACCGCATTAACAGCAAAACGCACATCAGGAAAATGAACTGTATAAGTAATTTAATTTGGGCGGGGTTATCAGGCTGAGGTAAATTCGATGCCATTAGCTTGGCTGGCTAAAGCATGATGGAGATCACAAAAAAGATTTTCTTGTTTAAACCTTCAACAAGGTAACAATTTATTCAGCTATTGTTAAACAAGTCCTGTTTAACCAAGGTTTAATGCTCAAAGAGCCGACACGCTGTTTTCCGCCTTTTTTTTTTCCTGAGCTCATCCGCATCAGTCCCGTTGCATTGTGGGAATTTTGTTGGTTGCACACTGCAAAATCTCGCCAGAAGTAGTACGCCATCCTGGGGTTTCTCGCTTACTGTTTCTCGCCTACTGAGAATTCGGACATACTACCCCTCTGGCGTACTGCTTTTTGACTACTGTGCAGTAGCGCAGTATGCAATTTTGGAAGCAGGCGTTGCCTTTTTGCCTTTGATACCACAGAGAAGACCTCATATTAAAATTTTAGACTCCTGCAAATCCAGTTCCTCCTAAGCAGCAATTTTCAAACAATGGGAAGTAAAACGAGCACCTGTACAAACAATTGTATGCAAATATGTAAATCTTGGGACCACCCAAAGCTACATCGTTCTTTACCTCCCAGAGATGAATGAAATTTAGTCTGAAAGGTTCAACTGAATCCCAAGACACAAACAAAGGAACTGGTGAAGGAGTTGGAGTCATCAAGTTCCACAGAGTCCTCCTTTCATGCGAGAAAGCCCCTACTCCAAGACTGGCATAAAAAACGCCAGACTGACGTTTGCAGGTGGTCACCAGCTTTATGGAGAAGTGTTCTCTGGTCCTCTGTGTATAGAGGAAAAAGGATGAGGCTTTTAATCCAAAGGACACCATCCCAACTGTTAAGCATGGGGGTGGCAGCATCATGTTGTGCAGGTGTTTTGCTGGAAAAGGGACTGGTGCACTTCAGAAAATCACGAGAAACGTGGATCATCTAGAATTACTGAAGCAAGACTTTTAGTCAGAAAAGTTTCAACTTGGTCGCAACTTAGTCTTCTTCCAGAAGGACAGTGATCCTGGCTTAAAGACAACAAAGTGAAAGTATCAGAGTGGCCATTACTAAGTCCTGACCTGAATCTCATAGAAAATACGTGGAATGAACTGAAAAAAATGTGTCTGAATGAGGAGTCCGACAAACCTGACAGAGTTACACCAGTTCTGTCAGGAGGAATGAGCATTGCTTTTTGAGTAATGAGTACTATGACAAAATGCATGTAAACTTGTGACCCACTGAAAATCCATCCATCCATTTTCTATACCGCTTACCCTACACAGGGTCATGTAGGGAGCCTGAAGTTTATTCCAGGGTAATCGGGACACCCTGGACGGGGTGCCAGCCGATTGCAGAGCACAATAACACACACATTCACACACTATGGACAATTTGGAAATACCAATCAGCCTACAACTCATGTCTTTGGACTGGAGTAGGAAACCAGAGTACCCGGAGGAAACTCCTGAAGCACGGGGAGAACCTGCACACTCCGCTAACACAGGGCAGAGATGGGATTCCAAACCCCAACCCCACAGGGATGACGTGTTAACCACTGAGCCACTGTGCTGCCCTTCACTACAAATCTGATACAGTAAATGAAAGTTAGAAAAAATCTGTTTCACAGTACTATGAAATGTGTGGAGGTGTGAAATTCCCAGTTTGAATGTCTTTAGCCTAGGTGTATATAAACCCTTGGCCTCAGCTGCAGGTTGGGTGTGTAAGAACAGAGGATAAAATTTGTGTACTGTGTTTGTGTGTGTATGCTCAGTTTGGCTCTGGAGCGTGGTGACAGTGCGTGGGCTGCTCTGCGTGTGATCACGGAGCTCCTACAACAGTATGGTCAGGGTGGAGCATGCAGAGAGGATCCTGAACACTTCAGCTACCAAAATACCTTCCTGCTGGCTGACTGCCAAGAAGCCTGGGTCCTTGAGACTGCTGGGAAACTCTGGGCTGCTCAGAAAATCACAGGTCAGAGATCAGTTCTGCTCACCTGAGGTTTTTATTTATTTATTTTTTAGCATTAAGGTATCTGCTTTATCATACAATTAAATGTACTAATTTACATTTACATTTATTCATTTAGCAGACACTTTTATACAAAGAGACTTACTAATGAGAGCACACTCACACACCAATGGTAGCAGAGCTGCCATGCAAGGTGCTAGCTTGCCATTGGGGGCAACTTAGGGTTCAGTGTCTTGCCCAAGGACACTTCGGCATGGGATCACCCGGGCCGGGATTTGAACCACTAACTCTACGATTAGTGTATTAGTGGACAACCCGCTCTTAAGACTGAGCCACAGCCGCCCTAATACCGTCGATTCCTCTGTTGAGTAACTACTCAGTAAATCAGACAGATTGAATCTGCACCATGAAGACGATACGCGCACTATAGCATCTTTTCACTATAAACGTTTAAGATTTGCCGTCTGTTACATTTGATAACAGTGACGGTAACAGTTTTATTCACATCTCTGGGATTCCCCCCCGTCACTGAAAGAGTTCTACAGCTTAGTGTTATTGATGCCCACCAGTATCCTCCCTTTCAGTGAAGAACACAAAAGCTATTTAAGTGCTAATAGCTCCCCCCTTATTCAGACACTTCAGCCTGCTAAACATGAGCTGATTACAAATTACAAACCAGGAGTCTCATTTATCAACCATGCCTATGGATAGTTTTGTGTGTAAACTTATATTTCCATGGATATAAAAGTGTGTAGTGATTTATCAAGATATTCACGTGCATGAGGATGGCCCTATATTTACAGCTGCTCCTGTCTCCGTGCATGTAGAAAGCGCTAGTGGTAGAAAAACGTAATTGCACTTAATAACGTCAGCGTAATTGTTGACTCTGTTGCTCACAAATAGATGCAGACAAGAAAATATCATGAAAATAGTGGTCTAGTATTTCCTATTATAAGATTACAGTAAACCACATATATTATTATTATTATTATTATTATTATGTTTTATAGCGCCTTTCCAGAGCTGGAATGCTTCGCAATTCAATGATACATAAACAATGAACAATCATGTACAAGCACACGATGTGAAAAACAATGAGCAACCAAACACAGAAAAGAAATACACAGTAAAGTCACTGAGAAAATGCATTACAACAGATTAAGACAGATAAAACTGAGATGCATTTTAATTGGGATTTGAACTGTGAGATGGTCGTGATGCTGCAGTCAGAAGAAGAGAATTCCAGATTTTAGGTGCTACAAAACTGAAAGACCTGCCACCCGTGGTTGAGAGACGAAAGCTAGAAGTCCAAGCCCAGAGGTCCTGAAAGAGTGGGGTGAGATGTAGGGTAGAAGCAGTGCACTAAGATCGAAAGGTGCCAAACTAGGAAGTGATTTAAATGTGAGCAGGATTATTTTATATTTAATGTGAAATGAAACCGGTAGGCAAAGCAGTTCAGACAGGGTTGGAGTAATGTCAGCTGATTGGGGTAATACGAATTATAAAATTACTTCTAAAATAGTTTCTACTCATTTTAAGCTTGTACCGTTGATAATAATTGTAAGCGTCTTTTTAGACGCTTTTTAGAAGGCCACGCAATGATCTGCCAATTGAACGAGCATGGAACGAGTAAAGGCATCTAAAAGCAGGACGAATAACCTTTTATTTTATTTATAATAATCTCCTAATAGGAAATGGTAGATACATTTGATGTAGTTTCACTTGTTTTTGCAGTGTTCATATTTCTCACACCTCAATACATTTGCATGATATTTAAAATACACCAGTGTAACAGACAACAATAAAGAGGGGAAACCTTTTACACTATAGAAATGTTGTTTTTTTGAAGATTAATCCATACTCCTGGTCTAATATTCTTCCATTGACTTACATTTGGCTTTACATAAGTCAATAAAAAAGCTGCTTAGAATGAAGTGATATTTAATACATTTTTTATATATATTTATTTCATTTAATACACTAAGAAAACAAACCGATGTCCTTTTTCATTCTGCCAGAGGGAGTGAAGAACATCTCCAACCAACTGACGATAGGCACGGAGATCTCTGCGGAGCATCCAGAGCTGCGCAGTAGCGCTCAGTCTCAGGGCTGGTGGAACGGAGAGGATGAGTTTAGCTTCACGGCGGCGTTTAGCCCAGATGACCCCCCCGCTAGAATGGAACTGGCCAAGCAGCGTTATAGAGGCGGCATGGCGCTGCTTCAGGAACACGATGGTGCGTGAGCTGTTTCCAGCCTCTATACATTTCACTTACAGGTTACTGTATATACACTAGATATAAAAAGTCTACACACCCCTGTTAAAATGGCAGGTTTTTGTGATGTAAAAAAAATTTAAACCAAGATATATCATCTCAGAACCTTTTCTACATTTATAGTGAAATTTTAACCTGTTAATTAAATTGAAAAACAATAAAAACATTTTTTTTGGGGATAACAATTTATGTCTGGGCCATGACAAAACCTTGAACATGTTTTGGTGAAGCCATTCCTTTGTTGATCTGAAGATTTGCTTTGTGTTGTATTGCTTAAAGGTGAAATTCCTTTTCATCTCAAGTGTTTGAGTAGAAGCCTTACGGTTTTGTACCAAAATTTAATGTTATTTGGAGCTATTCATTGTCCCTCTGTCCTGATTAAAGCCCCAGTTATAGCTGAAAAAACCCAGCCCCAAAGTATGATGCTGCCACCACCATACTTCACGTATGGATGGTGATGTTTTGGTGATGTGCTGTGTTTTTTTGTGCCAAACATATCTTTAGGAATTATGGCCAAAAAGTTCAACTTTGGTCTCATCAGGCCATAACACAATAACGTTATTCCACATGGTCTTGGGAGAGTGGATGGATTTATTAATGTCTTTTTTTGGTTTAAAAAAAGGCTTCGGTTTTGCCACCCTACCCCATCGCCCAGAGATATGATGAGTTCGGGAGATTTTTGTCATTTATAGGGAGCATCAGTACTTGCCAGAAATTGCTGCAATTCTTGTAATGTTGCTGTAGGCCTCTTGGCAGCCTCCCTGACCAGTTCTCATCAATTTTAGAGGGTCGTCCTGTTCTTAGTAGTGTCACTGTCGTGCCATATTTTCTCCACTTGTGGATTATTGTCTTTACAGTGTTCCAATGCCTTGGAATTTTTTTGTAATCCTCTCCTGATTGATATTTTTCTTGCATCATACATGCAGACTGTGTTATAAAATGCGTGCGTGTCCATGTGCGTGTCCGTCCGTATGTCTCCCCATGCGTGTCCCGGTTTGTCTCTGTGTGTCCATGTGTCCGTCCCTGTCTGTATGTGTCTGTGTCCGTGTATCCATATCTGTGTGTGTCCCCTGTGCGTGTGTCCGTGGATGTTTCCCTGTCCGTGTCCATGTGTCTCTGTGTCTGTATGTGTGTGTCTGCAGGTTCTGTAACGGCGGAGGTGATGATGAGCATCCTGAGGGACAAGTCCAGTGGCATCTGCATGGATTCAGCAGGTTTCCGCACCACAGGCAGCATGGTTTCCATCCTCCCACGAGATCCCAGCATGCCCTGCGTTCACTTCTTCACTGCCACCCCAGATCCCTCCAGGTTCCTATCTCAAGGATACTTCACACCATTCTGCTAATGATGCTAATAACAGCATTTCTATAGCAGCGCTCCATGTTAATAGTGATGTTTCTCATAACCTGTTAGTTCAAGTTGAGGTTGCTTTATGTTCAGTTCTTACAGTTTATCCCCTGAGGATGTTTCACTGTGACCTTCCTAACCCTACAGGTCTGTTTTCAAGCCATTCATCTTCTCGGAGAGCATGCGCACCGTTACTATGGTGATGTCTCCACAGTATGGTCCAGATGATCCTGTGAAGACTTGGCCTCGATTCCAGCATCAGGTGGACCGGAAGCACGAGCTTTACCAAGCTCACCAGGCTGCTGTGGAGGCAAATCCGGTGAGAAGTCATGTCCTGAACTGGGAACATGTTTCTGATTCCTCAGAGATGCAGATTATGAGAACAAGAAGAAGCAAAGCATAATGCCGAAGTAGAGCGATCATTTGTTTCCATATGCATGGTCATTAAGTGTGTGTGTGTGTGTGTGTGTGTTTATGCGTGTTGATGATTCAGGATGGTGGAGTGTCTCTTCAGGAGACTATGCGCTTCTTAGAGTCCCAGTGTTTGCAGGAGATTGAAGCCATGCTCAGGGGGGAGGTGGAGGGACAGGAGCTGGGCGATCTCTTCTTCGACTGCGTGGACACAGAGATAAAGTTCTACCAGTGAGGCGGAGCAGGTAAATATACCATTTTTCAAACTGCCGATCAGTTACCATGAAGCCATAATTATAGGATCATCATACAGAGTTGAACAACATCTAGCAATTACGATACTTTGACACACTGCTGCACCAATATGGAGAAGCCAGAAAACTCTTGAGTTTCTGCTTTGTCAGTTATTTGTAGACCAAATGTTCAATTCAATTCAATTTTATTTGTATAGCGCTTTTTACAATAGATATTGTCTCAAAGCAGCTTTACAGGAATATAAACACAGTATACACACAGTAAAGGTGAGAAATTATCCCAACTGAGCAAGACACTGAGTGGCGACAATGGCAAGGAAAATCTCCCTAAGATGTTTAAGAGGAAGAAACCTTGAGAGGAACCAGACTCAGAAGGGAACCCATCCTCATCTGGGTAACAACAGATATTCTTAAAGAGATAATTATTGATATGTGGAGGGAAAACATTAATCAGGCGAAAATACCAATGAACCATGGCCGATTTTCTGCCAAAAAAAGGATCAGAGTACAACAAATTAAAATGGGTTAACTGTATGTAAAAGAAAAAAAAGGTGGATTTTTTGTTTCATTAAAAAATTTTTTTATGTGCTTTCTTTCAGTATCAACAGACAATTCAGTAATAAAATGAACACCGTATTGCTTAGTGAGCAGTATGGCTTAGTGGTTAGCGCATTTGCCTCACACCTCCGGGGGTTGGGGGCTTGAATACCGCCTCTGCCCAGTGTGTGGAGTTTGCATGTTCTCTCCGTGCTTTGGGGTTTCCTCCGAGTACTCCGGTTTCCTCCCCCAGTCCAAAGACATGCATGGTAGGCTGATTGGCATTTCCAAATTGTCCGTAGTGTATGAACGGATGTGTGTGTTCATGTGTGTGCGATGAGTTGGCACCCCATCCAAGGTGTCCTCCACTCTGTGCCCCGAGTCCCCTGGGATAGGATTTAGGCTCCCCTGTGTAGGAAAAGTGCGATGGATGTATAATTTATGCGCTAATTTGGTTTTTGAACAGTTGTTTGATTTGTTTGCTATTTTCCTTTCAATAATAATGTCATTAATTAAACTTGCTGAAATGTGTTCAGTGCTGCCTCATTTTTGTTTAATACACAGAGTTTGAGTATTTTGATGGATATTTTCAAATCAGCATACTAGCATACAGATAATCAGTCAAACTTGGATGTAAGCCATGACTGCTCAGAGCTATTTTGCATTCTTGAAACAACAGTAGTAACAGTAGAATTAAAAAAAAAAAAAAGAGTAAGAGTGGTGAAACATTTGGACAGAAATACAGCTCCCGCCTTTAACATGCTGCTGTTTCTGCTGTTTTGCAGTTGTCGTGTGAATGTCGCTAGTGCTTGCTGATCTGCTCCGGAGAGGCACAGGACCGGCCTGTCTTCTCCGATACACCTTATTTAGTTCTCCAGATGCAATGCAACACATCGTGATGTCCGTTAACATGCCATTACATTAAGTGTAACTGTATAAAACAGGTACTAGATGTTCATGCCCCATAATCATGTGTAATTGTCACATCAGGCGGTCATGTACTATACGTACCAAATTAATGAGTAAGTGATGGATTACTAAGGTGTGTGTGTAGAGAATAGAGTATGTGAGAAAAGAATAGCGGTGACGTACTCTGATCATACCTGTGTACGTTCACGAGGGTTTGACTGCCCAGCTTGTCCTCGGATGAGAATGTGAATAAAGATAACAACTTTACACTGGATTTCTGTCTGGATTTCTGCTACTTTGTTTATTCACTGGCATGACTACCATGTGGTACAGCTTAAATCAGCGATCGCAATACTTTCCTACGATCTTGGTTCCTGCTGTATTCATTTCCAGCAGACCTGATCGAGCTAATCAAGCACAGTGATTATCTGAAACAGGAGAGTAGGATCAGGGCTGGTGATCGCTGTGGTTAATATTCACAGCCAGTTGGAAATGTATATAATCTTTATGAGGTACTGTACTGTATGTGCACTAGAGCAGACTGAGCCAAATCACACCACTAGGGACTCTCACGAGCTACATATAACACCAAGCTCAACAAAACACAAACAATATTTCAAGAAAGACGCTTCATATTGTAAGAGACACCTAGTAAAAATGGACGATGCTACAACATGCTTTATATATAAGAAATAAAACACAGCGGGTGTGTAATGCTTTTATCTCCCTGAAATTGATTCTCTTCCCATAACAGCATGCACTGAAAGTGTTTAATCTCTTTTAAACCACAGTAGTTTCCCAACACTAACATTTTTAGTTGTTATAAAAAAAATTTAACTTTAAATTAAAAAAATGACGCATCATACTTTTTGCCTATTTATAGTTACGATTGTTGTTGATGTGGAACTTCTGTGAAACAAGTTAGCTTCTGTTAAGAAAGTTATAAACGGTCGTTTCCTCACTGCTCTTTGTTTTTCTTTCCGTTTTGAAGTTAATAAGAAAAAAGACTTTCCCGTGCTGGTAAACTTAGAGCTTTACCTCTGACTGTTACAAAGAGCTGGCCCTGGAGTCTCCTTCCCAATAATAATAAACAATATATTTATTATGATAAACATCAACAACAATAATAATATTGACAATAATAGTGACAACAATAAACACAACAATAGCAATAACAACAACAATAATAGTAACAAACCAATAAACAATAATAGTAGTAACAATAATAAAAGCAACAACAATCAACACCTTCAGACTCTGAGAATTCAACAATTTAAGAAATCATGAAAGCACAAGCACAAGGTGGCCATTTTTGATAAATGTTGATATTTTAATTGATTCTTATACAGTTAGTACAAGCTACACGTCACCCACAAATGTATTTATCAGTATTAATACATAGACCGTGTTAATGGAGTTATGTGCAGTATCAGTATTCGCACACTATGCTGCAGTACCGCCTCCAGGGCACACGGGGTCGCTATGAAAAAATCAACACGGAAGGAATCTCTTCGCTTCTCTCCTCTCCGCCGCTTTGAACCATCTTCACCAGCGTCATGGCGGACGAGGTGGATGTTGACATCGAAGGAGACGAGTGTGATGCAAATGATGGGTAAACATGCTTTCTGAATACGTTCCTGAGTTAATTTTACACATTCTTGTAGTGTTAAAGACACATTTTTTTATAAATATGACGATACTAATAATAAACCTTTGGAGTATATAGTTAATTTTGTTTTATTGACTTTATGCGGTACATTTTTCCTTCATTAACAAACATTTGCCAATGCTATTCCATCCAAACCTCTTCATTTGATTCCTTAAGATTCCTTAAATATCTTGAAGAAGATGTGACCGGAAGTCCATGTTTTTAGATGCTTTCCCTGTGCTGTACAGTCTGTATGTTAATGCATGTGTACAGCTGTAGTTTCAGTCTCTGACAGGTCCATCTGCTGTAAGATGTTATGCTCTATGTTGTTGTTGTTTCCCCCCATGTGATTCTAAGTCATTTCTTTCAAATGCTTATGTAACTGTTTTTCATCGTTATGTAATTGTTAATAATAAATAATAAAAATATAAAGAATGGGTTCCTGAGCTTTTTAAGGATGGTTATGAACAGTAATTTTCACCCAGGATTGTTAGGCGTGTTTAAAGTGTCCGTAGTGTATGAATGTGAGTGTGTATGTGATTGTGCCCTGCGATGGACTGGCACCCTGTCCAGGGTGTACCCCGCCTTGTGCCCGATGCTCCCTGGGATAGGCTCCAGGTTCCCCCGTGACCCTGAAAAGGAGTAAGCGGTTGAAGATGGATGGATGGATGGATGGATTCAGTAGTGACACCGATAGTGAGGCTGCGTTCCCAATGGCGCTCTGTTCCACATGTAGGGCACTTTAAAGGCTGTTTTAACACATTAGTTCACACCATCATTACTGCACTTACATGGGGTTAAGAGGTATAAGGGGAAAATGCTGTTACATTTGGTCATATCCCTGCTGAAAATCAACAAAACAAAACAATAGAAACCATCAGAAAATGGTTATAATGGGAATTGTACTGGTTTTAATGGGAACTGTAATGGTCCCTGTAATGGGTCTCTACTGGTAATTTGTTGCCTTCTATTGGTGGCATGTTATGTCTAGTGGAAACCATTAAGGACCAGAAATGTTTTAATGGTTAGCTGATGGTTTGTAAGGGTATTTGTAGTTGAATCCATTAGAATTTCTGTTTTTTTAGCAGGTATATTTTAAGCAAAAGGGTGAATTATTGGTTAATTTTCATCAGAAGAACATTTCTTGCCTTAACAACCTGTGATGCTGATTAGATTACTTGGATAAAGATCTCACCTGCTTGATTTTCCAGTGATCTTTCCAGAGCAATGATCCTCCAGGATCAGTACTTACAGTCAGCATGGAGGACTGACCCTACAGTGCTGGTAAGAGAAAGTTACGGATTGTCACAGCCTTAGATTTTTAATTGAAGCAACACACTGAGAACACAAGCTCTTCTTTGGATTTCTCATGTTTTCTCGTTTTTCTCTCTCAGCCCTGGAGCCTGGATAACTCGATCAGTGATGAGAACAGAGAGATCATTGAGAGCATGCTGCTGGAAGAACAATATCCTTAATTAAAGTGACCCAGGGTTTCCTTTTCAAATCCCAACCTCTCCATACATACATAGGGGTTCTGTATGTGAGAGCACCACATCGGTTGTGCCTTTGCCCAGTGAACATTCGTGGACATCCACGTTTTAGTCGGTCCTCAACACTTCCAGTCTTTTGGAATTTGTTGATAAGTTTGATAACAGTGTTGTGTGTGATGTGCTCGCCATCAGTGTTTGAAGTGGTCCCGGAACCCCTCATCGAAATTCACCAACCAGTGTGTTGTATGTATGTGTATATATATAATATGTGTGTGTATATATCCATCCATCCATCCATCCATCCTGTACCGCTTGTACCTTTATCGGGGTCATGGGGAACCTGGAGCCTATCCCAGGAAGCATCGGGCACAGTGCCTTGCGAAAGTATTCGGCCCCCTTGAACTGTTCGACCTCTTGCCACATTTCAGGCCTCAAACATAACGAACGAAACTTATTGGGTATTTCAAACTTTTTCAACAAATAAAAAACTGAAAAATTAGGCGTGCAAAATTATTCAGCCCCCTTAAGTTAATACTTTGTAGCGCCACCTTTTGCTGTGTTTACAGCTGTAAGTCGCTTGGGGTATGTCTCTATCAGATTTGCACATCGAGAGACTGAAATTTTTGCCCATTCCTCCTTGCAAAACAGCTCGAGCTCAGTGAGGTTGGATGGAGAGCGTTTGTGAACAGCAGTTTTCAGTTCTTTCCACAGATTCTCAATTGGATTCAGATCTGGACTTTGACTTGGCCATTCTAACACCTGGATATGTTTATTTGTGAACCATTCCATTTGTAGATTTTGCTTTATGTTTTGGATCATTGTCTTGTTGGAGGACAAATCTCCGTCCCTGTCTCAGGTCTTTTGCAGACTCCATCAGGTTTTCTTCCAGAATGGTCCTGTAT
>JAFFST010053373.1:376674-391884 GCA_022414735.1 Noturus placidus
ATCCTTGGAGAGCTCTTTGGTCTTGGCCACGGTGGAGAGTTTGGAATCTGATTGATTGATTGCTTCTGTGGACAGGTGTCTTTTATAGAGGTAACAAGCTGAGATGAGGAGCACTCCCTTTAAGAGTGTGCTCCTAATCTCAGCTCGTTACCTGTATAAAAGGCACCTGGGAGCCAGAAATCTTTCTGATTGAGAGGGGGTCAAATACTTATTTCCCTCATTAAAATGCAAATCAGTTGATAACATTTTTGGCATGCGTTTTTCTGGATATTTTTGTTGTTATTCTGTCTCTCACTGTTCAAATAAACCTACCATTAAAATAATGGACTGATCATTTCTTTGTTAGTGGGCAAACGTACAAAATCAGCAGGGGATCAAATACTTTTTCCCCCCACTGTACTTACCTTCATTTTTAAGCTCTGGCAAGTAATCATAATTTTTAATTCATGAATTTATGATCAGTCCATCTACTCCTAATCCACTAAGTCTGGAAAATTATTACTGATTATGTCTGAAGTTTGAAAATGAATCCTTTTTTGCCTTTCAGCATCTAAGTGCAGAGGAACTTGCCCTTAGGAGAGAGGAGATGAGAAAGAGGCAACCAAAGCCCTGCAAACTCCCTAAGCGAGGGTGAGTGTATCTGTGTAACTGCACCAGCTCATTTGCTTTTGGAAGTCGATACAGTACACACTGTGTTTTAGGACAAGATCTAAGTCTTTTTTTTCCCCTGCTTTGCAGCTCTTTTGATCCGTTCCAGCTTATCCAGTGCAAAGCCTTTGGAGAGGAACGACGGGTAAAGCTCTCACTTTCACACTGGTTATACTATAAATCCACATGTAGTGTATAAATATGTGAACTGTACGTTGTCTTTGATCTTCAGGAACCGTTCCGAGTGATAGTGTGTGCTGAAGCTCTGGTTGTTGTGGATGTGGTATGTTTACAGTGCTTGGTTATAAAATTAAGATGCTGAAGGGACAGGATTAGGGACTGTACAGCACCACCATGAACACACAGCAACCATTTTAACACCAAGACACATTTTAGCACATGTTAATAAATCTAGACACTTAAATAATACAACAAGAACTCTAATACAGCAACTGAAACTGAAACCGCATGTACACTACGAACATGACCGAAAATTAATATATTATTTTGAATGGACAGATAACTTGGTCTAAAATGGTGCAAATACAGATATGGGGAGACTATAACGATAATGAGTCTTTATTGGTCACATATACAGAGCACCATGAAATTGTTTTCTTTGCAGAGGTCAGGGCGCAGGGTCAGCCATGATACAGCGCCCCTGGAGCAGATAGCGTAAAGGGCCTTGCTCAAGGGCCCAACAGTGGCAGCTTGGCAGTGCTGGGGCTTGAACCCCTGACCTTCAGTAACCCAAAGCCTTAACCACTAATGCACCACTGTCCCAGATATTGATACAGATATTGGTACAGAGATTGTCCATGTGTCACACCCAGAATGTACACTATGCAAGGTTTTCTATAAGCTCTGAGAGAAATGTCACTCTTATTATACTCAGTGCTGATTAATAACATCCATGAGACTCGAATGTAATGCCAGTGCCAGGAAACGAACTCCCTTGTCCTTAAGAAGCCTTAATTGGTCTGAAATTACATGTTTGGAATGAAAAGCAATTGTACCGTTACATTGTCTTAAATTCAATCTTACACTGTCTTAGATTTTAGGCTACAAGCATTTGTAATCTGTGTATATTTATATATATATATTTTTACTATTATTACAATTAAGTTGTGAAAGTGATTACAGAAGAGCTCACTACCAGAACACATTTTGTTGGACTACTAGCACATGGCTACTTTGTAAAAATGTTTCTGTCTCTTGTGCCAGCATGCTCATGTCTCTATGGGAGAGGTGATCGGACTCCTGGGTGGATCTTACGATCATGAGGACAAAGTGTTACGGGTAAGAGCCTAAATCGCTTTTGTAACAGATCAGTCAATTCTCCTGATACGGTCTAGCCTGGAAATTCCCACTTACATAATGTAGAAGGAAACAAAATAATGTTTACCCCGAAATCTGACCGTATACTTATTAAAATTTTATTACATGGTTACTGTAATAGTGTTAGTAATACAGCTGAAAGTTTGTGGACATCTGATCATCACACCAATACATGCTTGTTGAACATCCCAGTGCAGTTTTATTCCCCTTTTGCTGCAATAACAGCCTCCACTTTCTGGGAAGACTTTCCACTAGATTTTGGAGCGTGGCTGTGGGGATTTGTGCTCACTCAGTGAGCTCAATCAGGGGACTTGGAGCTCTCTTTGTACACAGTGGCACTGTCATGATGGAACAGGTTTGCACCTCTTACATCCAGTGAAATGAAATCTTAATGCTACAGCATACAAAGACATTCTAGACAATTGTGTGCTTCTAACTTTGTGGCAACAGTTTGGGGAAGAACCACATGTGTGTGTGTTCAGATGTCCACATACTTTTGGCCTGAATTTGCAGGTAGTTGTTGATGTGTTTGTGTGTGTGTGTATAGATTTGCGCAGCAGAACCATGTAACAGCCTCAGCACAGGACTGCAGTGTGAAATGGACCCCGTCTCCCAGACTCAAGCATCTGAGATGCTTGGGGTCAGGGGTCACAGTGTAGTTGGCTGGTATCACTCACATCCAGCTTTTGACCCAAACCCTTCCCTCAGAGACATTGACACTCAGGCCAAGTACCAGGTATGAACGAGAATGAGAGGTGCTTGAAGTTCATTGAATTTTGCTTCTTGAATAATTAATTAAATTAGGAGTGTAATTTAAGCGTGGATAGACAATGCTGAAAATCCACAGCAGCCTTCTGTCAACAAAATGTAACCGAAGTATATTTGTATTTAGTTGACTTTTTTAAGTATTTAAGAACTCTTGTGTTCATCCATGACTTCCTTTGTCACTGGGGTATAAATATGAGGTGATACAGAGGCCCAATAGAGAGTACACAAATTAAATGAAGCAAAAGTACAAAAGCCATAACATTAAAACCACCTGCGAGTTATTGTTTAGGTCCCCCTTGTGCCACCAAAACAGTGCTGACTCGTTGAGGCATGAACCCCACAAGACCTCTGTAGGTGTGCTGTGGTTTCTGGCCCTAAGACGTTAGCAGCAGATTCGTTAAAAATCCTGTAAGTTGCGAGGTGGGGCCTCCATAGATTTGACTTGTTTGTCTAGCACACCCCACAGATGCTCGATCGGACTGAGATCTGGGGAATTTGGAGGCCGAGTCAACATCTTGAAGTCTTTATGTTCCTCACACCATTCCTGAACAATTTTTGCAGTGTGGCAGGGAGCATTATCCTGCTGAAAGATTCCACTGCCATTAGGGAATGCCGCTGCTATGAGGGCATGCACTTTGTTCGCAATGATGTTTAGGTAGGTGTTACGTATCAAAGTAACATCCACATAGATGCCAGGACCCAAGGTTTCCCAGCATGTCATTGCCCAGAGCATCACACTGCCCCTTCAGTGGTATCGCATCAGACGGGCTAGCTAGACACTGCATACCTGGAACACCCCATAAGATCTGCTGTTTTGGAGATACTCTGACCCAGTCGTCTAGCCATCACCATTTGCAACCATTTGTTCACATGCTGCCTAATATATCCCACCCCTTGACAAGTGCCATTGTAACAAGATAATCAATGTTATTCACTTCACCTGTCAGTTTTCATGTTATGGCTGGTCTGTGTATGTTGACCTTTTTAAATCAGGACTGTAACAAATGTCCAAATATCTACACACCTGAAAATGTCCATATCTACAGTTAGGACAATAATTAAAAAGTATATCTCTCTGTCTCTCTCTCTCTCTCTAACTTCTGCCTTCTCTGACCTCCAGAATTATTTCTCTCGAGGAGGAGCTCCATTTATAGGAATGATTGTGAGCCCATATAACCCCAGTAACTCCTCCCCTGTGTCCCAGAATACGTGTCTGCTAGTGCAGGAAGAGACTGGATCTGCTGGCACTCAGAGTACGTAGTTCACCTCTCTTCAACTAAAAGTTCAAACTATGCAAGCAACATAATTCTTTAGAGTATAAAGAACTTGGGTCAGATGTAAATCTGTAGAAATGTTAATTATTTCAAAACCTCTGAACACATTAAGTATATTTTTCGTGCCAACCTATTGGCTGAAACATGTTTGTTATTCTGTGATGCGTGTGTTTGTCTTAGAGCTTCCGTACAAGTTTGAGTATCAAATCTCCCCTGAGCCTCCAGACTTGACCGAAGTGATGAGGAGAGCAGAATGGGTGGTGTTCAAGTACAGGCACTCATATGGGTTGGTGCATTTCTGTCCTATACAACAAACACCTGTTTGAATCATTTTTGTTTCTTATGTTACCACGGATGCACAGGGAATGTTAACCGAATACTCGCGCATGTTTTTAACCTAATCTATAGTATCTAATCTGTAGCTTATGTAAGAATATATCAGACAGGAATCTCAACGTGATTCACAACAACTGTAGATGATGTAAATTCAAAACTATAAATTTCAGACCTTCGATGAGACAGACATGAGAGAAAGTCTTACCAAAGCTGTTTGTATGCAGTTTTATCCAGCATCCTGTGTAAACTCCTGTGTGTGAGAACCCCAGGAGCTGAGCAGTTTAGGAAATACTCAAACCAGCCCATCTGGCACCAGCAATCATGCCACAGTTAAAGTCACAGCGATCACACATTTCTTCATTCTGATGTTTGCGGTGAACATAATTGAAGCTCTTGACCTGTATCTGCATGATTTTTTTGCATTGTGCTACTGCTACATAATTGGTCGATTAGATAGCTGCATGAATGTACAGGCATTCCTAATAAAGTGGACTGTACGTGTATTTTCAGCATAAGTGCTTATTGACTCAAGTCTGAACAACTGTTCTTTTAGGCAAAATGTGTGGACATTCTCGATTTTTGGTAATGTATGCGGTCTGTGCGATGTTTTTCACCATGTGATCCTGTTCATGGGTTTCTCCTGCAGGTCTGTGCCCATGGAAAGACTGCACCGCAGCGATTCCTCGCTCACATGCCTGGAAAAGGTAATGACCTAGGATAAGCTTTTTCTCTCATTTCCTTCAAATATATGGAGTTTAAGTACAAGTGTAATTGTTCCACAGATGCTCATGTCACTTAGGACAATTCTGGCAGAGATCCCGGAGGCCGAGACCTTCCTGTTCCAGATTGAAGCATTGTTCGTTACACATTTCATAGATAAGCAAGAGACAGAGCAAGCTTCTGGCTCGTCCTCTCGTCTTCATGAGCAGTTTAAAGAGTTTCCTACACACACGTTCACCAACACCGAGCTCATGGATGGTAGCGAAGTCTTGGACTATGAGGAGATGTGTTCAAATGAGGAGCAGTCCATCATTACCGCTAGCGGTTCTGATAAAGGCTTTAATAGCTCAAGTTCTGGAAGCCAAGTTGTAGTTGGTAAAGAAGTAAATATACCTCTTGTACCATCAGCAGAACCTGAGTATTGACATCTTACCTGATGAGCAGCTAAGTTATTAAAGAGAGCTCCTGTTGTTGCAGATACTAATATTATTCATCTGTGTTTTGTAGTAAGACCAATAATCATTTGCAAAGTACTTTACCTTATGTTGATATAATTTTGTCAGCAATTAAACATCTCATTGTAACAACACAGATGCATTGAAAGCTAGTCAGTGTTATCCATGTACACTGAGTTAACTTGCTAAATGAGTTTTGTACTCAGTTGTCCGTCTATTACTCTCATTGGTAAATCTTATTTTTCCATTTTAGCTGCTAACAAACAGCAAACACTCATTCATTGGGATCTCTTAAGTGGTTCTTAACCCTACAGTTGTGTTTAAATCAAATCTGGACATTACACTCACTGAGCACTTTATTAGGAACACTAATTCTTCATGTCATGGATTCCAGAAGATGTTGGAAACTGGTCCATGCTGACATAATTACATCACACAGTTTTTCAGTTGCACTTTCATGCTGTGAATCTCCTGTTCTACCACATCCCAAATGAGTTCTACTGGATTCAGATCTGGTGACCGCGAAGACCACTGAAGAACACTGAACTCGTGTTCATGAAACCAGTTTCAGACATTTGCTTTGTGGCATGGTGCATTATCATGGTGCTGGAAGTAGCTATTAGAAGATGGTAAATTGTGTCCATGAAGGGATGCACATGATCAGCAAGAATACTCTAATAAACTGTGGCATTGAAGCGATGATTGATTGGTATTAACGGACCCAGAGTGTGCCAAGAACCAGTCTGGCCATTCAGCATTGACCTCTGTCAACAAGGTGTTTCCGTCCACAGAACTGCTGCTCACTTGATGTTTTTCTTTATTGCACCAGTCGGAGGAAACTCTCTAGACTGTTGTGTGTGAAAATCCCAGGTGATCAGCAGTTATAGAAATACTCAAGCCAGCCTGTGTGATACCAACAATCTTTCCACGGTCAAAATCACTAAGATCACATTTTATCCCCCTTTTCTGATGGTTGATGTGAACATTACACAAAGCTACTAGCCCAGGTCTGAATGATTTTATGCATCGGACTGCTGTCACATGATCGGATGATTTGATAACTGCATGAATGTGTAGGTGTACAGGTGTTCCTAATAAAGTGCTACAGTACAGATACAGTATCAGAATCCCTAATTTATCCATTTGGGAATTAATAAAGTATTATCTTAGCATTGATGTCATTAAGGAATATATATACTCGGAATATACTTGATTTTCTTTCTTTCTTTTCGTGATGTCGGTCTCTTGAATAATCGTTGTGGAACACGTCCTTGTTTTGTAATAAAAGCATTATATTATAGCTCCTTCGTTTCTTTTCATGACCTGAGTGTCTTTCACCTGAAGACCACAAACAAAAACAAAAGATGAAATGTGGTGTAGTTCTAATTCCATAATTTAAAAAAAAAACATGTTTCAGGTAAGTATTCGTGTCAGTTGTATGGATGTGGTGAATACTGTTCATTCAGACGAATTAGATATTCAGACCAACATATTTGCAAAGTGATCAAATAGAATAAGTCTCTCTTTCGGTATCACCGATTAGTCGAGACCGAACTTCGGTCACTTTATGGGTCAACACTCTCCACGTATTTCATCGATGTGATCCACAAAGCAGAATAAAGCTACAAATCTCTAAATCGAAGACATTTCCGGGCGGAACCTTAACCATAGGCGCTGTTCAAGGGGGATTGTTTTTCGTGTAACACTCGACCGATCGGTCAAACTCCGAAACAGATGAGCGGAATGGCACTGCTAGTGAAACTGAACTCGAGATAAATGTTTTATATGTAAAACACTGATCAACTTTGAGGTGACCGGGTTTTTATCCAGTTAATCGATCTCACCCAGCGGTGCCCTCTGTTTCTCCTTGTTGTTGCTGTTAAATGTGTCCGGCTACAAAAGCTACGCCTGCCCTGCCCTGTTTAGTTTCAGCTTCAGTCTAGCGAAAGTTACAGGATAGTGCGTGTATTGGTGTGTAAACGAGTCACCGCACAGGATAGTGCGTGTATTGGTGTGTAAACGAGTCACCGCACAGGATAGTGCGTGTATTGGTGTGTAAACGAGTCACCGCACAGGATAGTGCGTGTATTGGTGTGTAAACGAGTCACCGCACAGGATAGTGCGTGTATTGGTGTGTAAACGAGTCACCGCACAGGATAGTGCGTGTATTGGTGTGTAAACGAGTCACCGCACAGGATAGTGCGTGTATTGGTGTGTAAACGAGTCACCGCACAGGATAGTGCGTGTATTGGTGTGTAAACGAGTCACCGCACAGGATAGTGCGTGTATTGGTGTGTAAACGAGTCACCGCACAGGTTTGACAGCGAGCTATAATTTAGCAGTCTGTCAACAGCTTTCCAGCAGAAATGGTCGTGATTTGCCTTCGTTTTTGTCTAAAGGCATTTTCACCGACCCTCAGCCGAGTGCGGACATTACTCCTGTGTCTCAAACAATCTCCCATCAGTCACAGAACTATTTTCTCAAGACTCCGTTCCTCTGCACCGGTGTGTGTCCGACAGCTTCCGGTCCGCTCTCCAGACGTCCGTGGCCATGTGAAGAAGTTTCACACGTCAGCTGGACTCCACGCACCGCCTCCTGTGCTGCTGTGGCTGCTGGTCAAACCTCTGCAGAAGATCACAGCCATCATCCTGGGAAGGTGAGGAGACACTTTACAGACCACTGCAGACGGACTTTATCAGAACTGTACACCATCAAGGCATGCTGTGTTAGGAAAATAATCAAAGCCGAGGTGGTGTGAATTTTTTTGTTTTAACCCTCATAGGATTTGTAATGGCTTTAATGGGAATTGTATTGGTTTTAATGACAACTGTGATGGTCCCTGTAATGGGTCTATACTGGGAATGTATATTGTCTTCTATTGGTGGAATGTTATGTCTAGTGATGGTTTGTAATGGTATATGTAGTTTAAACTGGTAGAATTTCTGTGATGGTTTTCATTAAGGGATTGGACAGAGCAGAGTTGATCGTGTCGATCTGCTTGTTTAACGTTGTGGAATTTGGAACAAGTACCATTTGAACTTGTTGTTTTTGCATTAAACTTCATAGCCTGCACTTGCTTCTGTCTACGCCTCCTTTACATGACCAGAGGAACGTTCATGAATTATGTGTGGCACAAAACAAACACCGTTCATTCATCCTTACCTTCCATATCATGACCCTCTGCCCTCTTACTCCTTGCTTTTACACCAGGTGGTCCAAAGTAATTTAATACAGTTTTTCATCCTGCTCAACTGACTGTCTCTCACCCATTTAAACTCTTCTCTCTCTTTCTTGCCTTTTTTTTTTTTTACCATCAACAAAAATGAGCAACTGCTGGTGTCAGTGCAATAAAAAAAATGAAAGTGGTACAGTAAAAGCCCATAGTGGCATGAGAATCTGCATAAATGACAGCTAGAACACTTTACTAACATTACATATCTCTCTGTAACAACTGACCAAGTTTCTATTTGTAATAATCTTGTAGGCTAACATAACTGTGGATAATAATTCTCAGCAAGCTATGATCGTGAAAATAAATGTAGATGAATAAGGGTGTTCAAAATAGATGAATCCTCGTTCATTTCAGGTGCGTGCACAAAGCTTTATCCAGAACAAAGTGTCTATTATCGCATCTATTAAAGGAACTGCTTCTGTTAAGATTTTCAGCTCTGTCAAGACATTAACTTACTTGAGGTGGTCTGGTTGGTCCTGTGAGGACGCTTGCTGATAGAGAAGCGTTCCCATTGGCTGCAGCCTGTAGGTTATGGTGGCCAATCAGGAAAGTCAACATTGTGCAACCACACGCAGGATATCCCCGTTATGCATATGTGCAGAACTCGCATTTATGTGCAGAACTCACTTTTGTTGGTTTTTGAGTGTCGAAGAGATGGCCTCTCTTCATTTTCCCCCCCAAAAAATCTAGCCAGTTTGAAATGGAACGCCATCCCCTTTGCAATTCAGTCCCTGGACTCCAGATTTCCAATCCTTGTTCCACCCATGTCTCCTGACTGAAGTCTCTGTCTCTCTCTGTATGTAGAAGTATCAGGAAATGGTGGAAGGCTTTGCCACCCTATAAGAAGCAGCTCTTTCGTGAGTGGGCGTGGCAGCGGCGATGGCGACTGACAGGTGTTGGCACAGGGCTGCTGGTCTTCACTTCGTTAATCTTCATCATCTACATGGAAGAGATTCCTTTGACTGGCAGAAGCAGGTTACTGATTTTCAACAAGGAGAACTTTATTCAACTAACCGATTATGCTTCAGAAATGGTAGGATTTTTCTTTGTTAGATCTATAGTGTCATTGTTGAAAAGCTTTATATCTGCTTTTAATATAATACTTGAATAATACCATATCACTGTTGGAGCAAATTGAAGAATAGCCTTGCATATGAGGTGCCGTATTGTAATTAACTGTTCTAGAGTACTAATTCAGTTAATGTTATGACTAGTACTGCTACTGTTACTACTACTACTGTTACTACTACTACTACTGTTACTACTACTACTACTACTACGGTTACTACTACTACTGTTACTACTACTACTGCTGTTACTACTACTACTACTGTTACTACTACTGCTGTTACTACTGATACTGTTACTACTACTACTACTGTTACTACTACTGCTGTTACTACTGCTACTGTTACTACTACGACTACTACTGTTACTACTTCTAGTACTGTTACTACTACTACTGCTGTTACTACTACTACTGTTACTACTACTACTACTACTGCTACTGTTACTACTACTACTGTTACTGTTACTACTACTGTTACTACTACTACTGCTACTGTTACTACTACTACTGCTGTTACTACTACTACTACTGTTACTACTACTGCTGTTACTACTGCTACTCTTACTACTACTACTACTACTGTTACTACTACTACTACTGTTACTACTACTACTACTGTTACTACTGCTACTGTTACTACTGCTACTGTTACTACTACTACTACTGTTACTACTACTACTACTGTTACTGCTACTGTTACTACTACTACTGTTACTACTGCTACTGTTACTACTACTACTGTTACTACTACTACTACTACTGCTACTGTTACTACTACTACTACTGCTGTTACTACTACTACTGCTACTGTTACTACTACTACTGTTACTACTACTAGTACTGTTACTACTACTACTGCTACTGTTACTACTACTACTGCTGTTACTACTGCTACTGTTACTATTACTATTGTTACTACTACTACTACTGTTACTACTACTACGGTTACTACTACTGCTGTTACTACTACTACTGTTACTACTACTGTTACTACTACTACTGTTACTACTGCTACTGTTACTACTACTACTACTGTTAGTACTACTACAACTGTTAATACTACTACTACTGTTATTACTACTAGTACTGTTACTATTACTACTGTTACTACTGCTACTGTTACTACTGCTACTACTGTTACTACTATTACTTTTACTACTACTACTGTTACTACTACTACTACTGTTACTACTACTGCTACTGTTACTACTGCTACTGTTACTACTGCTACTGCTGTTACTACTACTACTGCTGTTACTACTACTACTACTGTTACTACTACTACTACTGTTACTGTTACTACAACTACTACTGTTACTACAACTACTGCTACTGTTACTACTACTACTGCTACTGTTACTACTACTAGTACTGTTATTACTACTACTGTTACTACTGCTACTGTTACTACTACTACTGTTACTACTACTACTGTTACTACTACTACTACTACGGTTACTACTACTGCTGTTACTACTACTACTGTTACTACTACTGCTACTGTTACTACTACTACTATTGTTACTACTACTATTGTTACTACTACTACTGTTACTTCTGCTACTGCTACTACTACTGCTACTGTTGCTACTACTATTGTTACTACTACTACTGTTACTACTACTACTACTGTTACTACTACTACTACTGTTAGTACTACTACAACTGTTAATACTACTACTACTGTTACTACTACTAGTACTGTTACTATTACTACTACTACTGTTACTACTGCTACTGTTACTACTACTACTACTACTGTTACTACTATTACTTTTACTACTACCACTGTTACTACTACTACTACTGTTTTTACTGCTACTGTTACTACTGTTACTACTACTACTACTGTTACTACTACTACTGCTACTGTTACTACTGCTACTGTTACTACTACTATTGTTACTACTACTACTACTGCTATTTCTACTAGTACTGCTACTGTTTCTACTACTACTGTTACTACTTCTACTGTTACTACTACTGCTACGGTTACTACTACTACTACTACTGTTACTACTACTACTGCTACTGTTACTACTACTATTGTTACTACTACTACTACTGTTACTACTACTACTGCTACTGTTACTACTACGATTGTTACTACTACTACTACTGTTACTACTACTACTACTGTTACTACTACTACTGCTACTGTTACTACTACTACTACTACTACTACTGTTACTACTGCTACTGTTACTACTACTAGTACTGTTACTACTACTACTGTTACTACAACTACTGCTACTGTTGCTACTACTACTACTACTGCTACTGTTGCTACTACTATTGTTACTACTACTACTGTTACTACTACTACTACTGTTACTACTACTACTGTTACTACTGCTACTGTTACTACTACTACTACTACTGTTACTACTACTACTACTACTGTTACTACTACTACTACTGTTACTGCTACTGTTACTACTACTACTGTTACTACTTCTAGTACTGTTACTACTACTACTGCTACTGTTACTACTACTACTGCTGCTACTACTACTACTGTTACTACTACTACTGTTACTACTACTACTACTGTTACTACTACTGTTGTTACTACTACTATTGTTACTACTACTACTGTTACTTCTGCTACTGCTACTACTACTGCTACTGTTGCTACTACTATTGTTACTACTACTACTGTTACTACTACTACTACTGTTACTACTACTACTACTACTGTTACTACTACTACTGTTACTACTGCTACTCTTACTACTACTACTACTACTGTTACTACTCTTACTTTTGTTACTACTGCTACTGTTACTACTACTACTGCTGTTACTACTACTACTACTACTGTTACTACTACTGCTGTTACTACTGCTACTGTTACTACTACTACTACTACTACTACTACTACTACTACTGTTACTACTACTACTGCTACTGTTACTACTACTGTTACTACTACTACTACTGTTACTACTTCTAGTACTGTTACTACTACTACTGTTACTACTACTACTACTGCTACTGTTACTACTACTACTGCTGTTACTACTACTACTACTGTTACTACTACTACTACTACTGTTACTACTACTGTTACTACTACTACTGCTACTGCTACTACTACTATTGTTACTACTACTACTGTTACTACTACTACTACTGCTACTGTTACTACTACTACTACTGTTACTACTACTACTGTTACTACTACTACTACTACTGTTACTACTACTACTACTACTACGGTTACTACTACTGCTGTTACTACTACTACTACTGTTACTACTACTGTTTTTACTGCTACTGTTACTACTGTTACTACTACTACTACTGTTACTACTACTACTGCTACTGTTACTACTACTACTGTTACTACTACTGCTACTACTACTACTGCTACTACTACTACTACTACTGTTACTACTACTACTACTACTGTTACTACTACTGTTACTACTACTACTACTACTGTTACTACTACTACTACTACTACGGTTACTACTACTGCTGTTACTACTACTACTGTTACTACTACTACTACTACTACTACTGTTACTACTACTACTGCTACTGCTGTCACTACTACTACTGCTGTTACTACTACTACTACTGTTACTACTACTACTACTGTTACTGCTACTGTTACTACTACAATTACTGCTGTTACTACTACTACTGTTACTATTTCTAGTACTGTTACTACTAATACTACTACTGCTACTGTTACTACTACTACTGCTGTTACTACTACTACTGCTACTGTTACTACTACTATTGTTACTACTACTACTACTGCTACTTCTAGTACTGTTACTACTACTACTGTTACTACTACTACTACTGCTACTGTTACTACTACTACTGCTGTTACTACTGCTACTGTTACTACTACTACTGTTACTTCTGCTACTGCTACTACTACTGCTACTGTTGCTACTACTATTGTTACTACTACTGTTACTACTACTACTACTACTACTACTGTTACTACTACTACTGTTACTACTACTAGTACTGCTACTACTACTACTGTTACTACTACTACTGTTACTACTACTACTGTTACTACTACTACTACTGTTAGTACTACTACAACTGTTAATACTACTACTACTGTTACTACTACTAGTACTGTTACTATTACTACTACTACTGTTACTACTGCTACTGTTACTACTACTACTACTACTGTTACTACTATTACTTTTACTACTACCACTGTTACTACTACTACTACTGTTTTTACTGCTACTGTTACTACTGTTACTACTACTACTACTGTTACTACTACTACTGCTACTGTTACTACTGCTACTGTTACTACTACTACTGTTACTACTACTACTACTACTGTTACTACTAGTACTGCTACTGTTTCTACTACTACTGTTACTACTTCTACTGTTACTACTACTGCTACGGTTACTACTACTACTACTACTGTTACTACTACTACTGCTACTGTTACTACTACTATTGTTACTACTACTACTACTGTTACTACTACTACTGCTACTGTTACTACTACGATTGTTACTACTACTACTACTGTTACTACTACTACTACTGTTACTACTACTACTGCTACTGTTACTACTACTACTACTACTACTACTGTTACTACTGCTACTGTTACTACTACTAGTACTGTTACTACTACTACTGTTACTACAACTACTGCTACTGTTGCTACTACTACTACTACTGCTACTGTTGCTACTACTATTTTACTACTACTACTGTTACTACTACTACTACTGTTACTACTACTGTTTTTACTGCTACTGTTACTACTGTTACTACTACTACTACTGTTACTACTACTACTGCTACTGTTACTACTGCTACTGTTACTACTACTACTGTTACTACTACTGCTACTGTTACTACTACTACTATTGTTACTACTACTATTGTTACTACTACTACTGTTACTTCTGCTACTGCTACTACTACTGCTACTGTTGCTACTACTATTGTTACTACTACTACTGTTACTACTACTACTACTGTTACTACTACTACTACTTACTACTGCTACTGTTACTACTACTACTACTACTGTTACTACTACTGCTATGGTTACTACTGCTACTGTTACTACTACTACTGCTGTTACTACTACTACTACTACTGTTACTACTACTGCTGTTACTACTACTACTGTTACTACTACTACTACTACGGTTACTACTACTGCTGTTACTACTACTACTGTTACTACTACTGCTACTGTTACTACTACTACTATTGTTACTACTACTATTGTTACTACTACTACTGTTACTTCTGCTACTGTTACTACTACTACTACTGTTACTACTACTACTGCTACTGTTACTACTGCTACTGTTACTACTACTATTGTTACTACTACTACTACTGCTATTTCTA